>CM021108.1:225459834-225586643 GCA_007115665.2 Sequoiadendron giganteum | reverse complement strand
TCTCTCTCTATCTCTCTCTCTCTCTCTCTCTCTCTCTCTCTCTCTCTCTCTCTCTCTCTCTTTCTGACTTTGTCTCTATCTGTATCTTTGTCTATGTCTCTATCTCTTTCTCTATATTTTTCTCTATTTGTATCTGTATCTGTATCTATATCTCTATCTCTATCTCTATCTCTATCTCCATCTCCATCTCTATCTCTATCTCTGTCTCTGTCTCCGTCTCCATCTCCGTCTCTATCTCCGTCTTCATCTCTATCTCTGTCTCTATCTCTATCTCTCTCTCTATCTCTCTCTCTCTCTCTCTCTCTCTCTCTCTCTCTCTCTCTCTCTCTCTCTCTCTCTCTCTCTTTCTCTCTCTCTCTCTCCTCTCTCTCTCTCTCTCTCTCTCTCTCTCTCTCTCTCTCTCTCTCTCTCTCTCTCTCTCTCTCTCTCTCTCTCTCTCTCTCTCTCTCTCTCTCTCTCTCTCTCTCTCTCTCTCTCTCTATCTCTTTTTCTGACTCTATCTCTATCTGTATCTGTATCTATATCTATATCTCTATCTCTATCTCTATCTCTATCTCTATCTCCATATCCATCTCTATCCCTATCTCCTTCTCTATCTATGTATTTGTGTCTATCTTTGTCTTTCTCTTTGTCTCTGTCTCTGTCTCTCTCACTCACACCCATCTATCTCCCTCCCTCTCTCTACATCATGCTCCATCCACTTATTTTTGTCTCTCCTCTTATTATCTCTCCCTTTTTTCCCTCCCTCCCCCTATTTCTCTCTCAATCTCTTATTTTATTTATCTCACTATTACCTCTCTACTTCTCATTATCTCACCATTCTCCCCCTCTCTCTGTCTCTATATATGTCTCTATATTTCTCTCCCTTCCCCCAACCAAAATTTCATCTACTTTTATCTATCTAACAAGTATCCCCTTATACCTATTTATCTCTCCATCCCTCCCTCTTTCCCTCTCTACTTTTCTCTATCACATCTCAATGGCATATCTCTCAATTGTCCCTTCCTCTCTCTCTCTCTCCTTCCCTCTTTATTATCTTTATCTCACCTCTCTCTCCCTACCTTTCCCTCACCCCCTCATATCTCTCCCTCTCCCTCTTTCTCCCTCCCTCTCTCTATCCCCTCTCTCTATCTACTTCTCTTTATCTTTCTATTCTATCTCTCTCCTATCTCTCTATCACACCTCTCTACATATCTATCCCTACCAATCCCTCGCTTAGTAATATCTCTCTATCACCTCTATCTCTCTCACTTATCCCTCTTGACCCCTCTTTCTCTATCTCACCTCTCTCTCTATCCCTTCCTACCTCTCTCTCCCTCTCTCCTTCCCCCTCCCTCTCTACCAACCTCTATCTATATGTCTCTCTCTCACCTATTTCTCTCCATCCCTACCTCTCCACCCATCTCTCCCTCCCTCTCTAATTTTCTCTATCTACGTATCCATTTATACCTATTTCTCTCTCCCTCCCTCCTTCGCTCTCTCAATATTTCCACCTCCATCCTTATCTCTCTAATTCTCTCTCTATTACCTCTCCCTAAAGGTGAGTGCAAGATCAAGGGGGTCTAAAAAATGGTGCTATGAAAAAAAGGTGGTTGATGACATTTTTTAATCTAAATTTGATAAAATGAAAAGGGTTTTTTGAGAAAAGTATCAGATTTCCAAAATATAGTTTATTCCTTTTTTAGAATCAAATAGATAATTATTATTAATTTTCTACATACATTCTGACTAAAATCCTGATTCGTAGACTTATAAAAACACATCTATAATTCTTAAACAACTTCACATTTTTTGAATTTGAAAGTGTATAGAGTGAATTTTCCCCCCTCTTGCAAATTCCCCTTTTATTGCTGGAAAAACAAGGATAGATAACCGAGAGCGGGGGGTGAATCAGTTGTTACCAAAATCAAATTTATTCAACATTTAACAACCTTAAATCTCAGATCTGATAAATAACAATGTAAGCATAAATTAATAACACATCAGAGACACATGAACACCAAGATTTTATACATGGGAAACCTGTTAGGGGAAAAACCATGGTGGATGTTAGTCCACAATATTATACCCTATTAGAGGTATAATGAAGAATGAAAAGGGAATGCACTTGCATTTAGACACACTACTCAAAGGGAAGCCTCACTGCCTTAGATAAAGTAATTACATTAAATCCATCTGATGAAGATGAACTGAGGAATTAGCTTCTATGAAAGCCTGATTATAGTTCCAGTTAGACGCACAAAAAATTCTACAAACTCTTCCACACTCTGCGCAATCTCTTCTTCACTCTGCTCTGAATGATCTGACCTTTATTCACACATGTACATCACTTGTACACTTTGAGCACCACCTCTAAATGAGGAAAAAAAACACATATATATATCCTCTACATGGATTTACATCAACTATTCAATCGGCCACAAATAAAGAATAAATTTGAATGTGCACCAACACAAGTTAGTAAGAACATAGTGAGGACCCAAAAAAACACCTCCAATCATGCCAAACAATAAAATATTAATCTTTATAGATCTACAACATGCTAACATCATCATGTCGGCCAAGAACATAAAAAATCGAGAACACATCGAAAAACTATCTGATCACAAACACTTTGATCAATTGCGGACATACAACAAGGATAGAGTATGATCTAGACTCATCCATGAACACCAAAAGTACATGTGCAACACATGAAATTATTAGAATTTCATCTACTTCATCTAGGAACACCATCTACAGAAACTAAATAACTGTAGGAACACAGATCTTCATATCTTCCACAACTCTTGATTTGAACCTCTGAAACTTTCGAACAACATACTATAAAGTTTCAAAAACAAACGCTTTGAAGCACACCTTTAGATCTTTAATGAACAAGACTTCTCAACATTCTAACCTTCTCAGCATCACTAGTTGCCAGTAATATTATTTTTAAAATTTTCTCAATATCCTTGACATATACAGCCTTAAGCATCATCAATGATAATATTTTTGAAATCAATGACAACCAAAACATTGAAAAAATATCCCCCTTTGGCATTAATGGCAACACATGTGAAAAAAATAATACTATCAACCCAACTAAGTCTTCTCCAACAATCTCCCCCTGAGATTGTGCACTCTTCATTGCTCTTCTCTCCCCCTTTGACATCAATGGAAAAGGTGCACATGCTATGATCATAAATTTGAATCATCTGAATACTCCCCTTGAGTAGCAACCACCACAACATCAATCCAGAATAGGATATAGCTATGAATTCATGGACTGTTGCAAAGACCTGCATCTTAGTTTTGATTAGGAGGGGAAATCAACCCTAACTTGCTTCTAAGGTACTCAAAATTATCCTTAGGCAATGACTTGGTAAAGATATTTGCAATTTTCTCTTTGGTAGGTATGTACTCCAATCTAACTTCTTTGTCACTCACTTTGTCTCTCAGAAAGTGATACTTGATGGATATATGCTTTGTCTTTGAATGCAACATTGGATTCTTGGAAATATTAATGGCACTTGAATTGTCACAAATTATGGCAATGAGTTCTTCATACTCAAGTTTGGCATCTCTCAACATTTGCTTCATCCACAATACTTGGGTACAACTATTTGTAGTAGCAATATATTTTTCCTCAGCAGTAGACCATGAAACTGAGTTCTACTTTTTTCTTAGCCAAGAGACCAACTTCTTTCCTAAGAAGAATGCAATGCCACTGGTACTCTTCCTATCATCTATATCTCCTTTCCAATCAACATCAGTGAAAGCACTCATAATAAGATCATCATCCTTAGGATACTAAAGACCAAGATCAGTTGTCCCTTTCAGGTATCTAAAAATTATTTTCATAGCAGTCACATGAGACTCTTTAGGATCAACTTGAAATCTAGCAACCATGCATACAACATTCATTATATCTGGCCTGGTCTAAGTCAAATAGAGTAATCCACCAATCATTGACCTGTATCTTGTCTATAGAATCATCATTCCGTGTAAGTTTGCATCCAATTATCATAGGTGTACCAACTGGCTTTGAATCTTCCATGCCAAAAAATTTTAGTAACTCTTTCACATACTTGGACTAAGATATGAAAACTCCATTATCTAACTGAGTGATTTGCAATCCTAAAAATAATTTAAAATTTCCTATCATTGATATTTAAAATTCACTTTTCATTTCATCAACAAACTTCATACATAAATCATCATCACCTTAAAAATAATATCAACAAAGACTTCAATGATTAATTTTTTATTCTGATCCAACTTGAAATATAGATTGTTGTTAGCAGTACCTTTGTTGAATCCAAGTTTCAACAGGTATTTATCTAGTCTAGCATACCAAGATCTAGGATCTTTCTTGAGTCCATACAGAGCTTTCTTCAATCGAAATACCATGTCTTTTTCATTAGTCAATTGAAATCCATCTGGTTATAATTCAACATAGACTTCTTCTTCTAGCTCACCATTTAGAAATGTTGAGTTTACATCCATCTAATAGACTTTGTAATTCTTGAAAGTATCACAAGCAAGAAATAATCTTACCACTTCAATTCTAGCAATAGGGGAAAAAGTTTCTTCAAAATCAATACCTTCCATTGTGAGTATCCTTTGCAAACCAGTCTTTCCTTGTTTCTGAACACTTCACCTTGCTCATTTAGCTTATTCTAAAACACCCACTTGGTTCCAATCACATTTTTGTTCTGATGTCTAGGAACAAGATACCATATATCATTCTTCTCTATCTGCATTAGTTCTTCTTTCATGGCTTCCATCCAATGTTCATCATTGCATGCTTCACATTTTTTTCTTAAGAAAGAAACCCATATGATTCTAGAATAATCATCAATGAGCAACATAAAATACCTTTCACCTTGTACACTTCTGATTTTGGATGGACCCCATAGATCAGTATGTATCAAATCCAACATTTCATTAGAGCTATACTATTTGCTCTGAAAAGAATTTCTTGTCTGCTTTCCCATTTGACATTCCTTGCACATAGTGTCAGTACGCTTCACTAACTTAGGGATATCTTTGATTGCTTGAATAGTGCTTATCTTGAAAATATTATCAAAGTTCACATGACACAACCTCCTATGCCATAACTAGCTTACATCAATCTAAGCAATTAAACAACTTTCACTAGCAACACTCAAATGAAAGGTATTACCTTTTGTCTTTGTACCTGAAGCAATCATATTTCCAAAACTTCCTCTTACTCTGCACTTACCATCCTTGAATTGAAGATTGTAACCCTTGTCTACCATCTGTCCAACACTTAGAAATTTATGCTTTAAGCCTTCTACATAAAGAACATCATCAATATTATGCTTACCACCAAAAGAAATAGTGTCTTTTTCATGAATCACAATAGAAGTGTTGTCTCCAAATCTTACAACACCACCATCATAGTCTTCCAAGCTTACAAACTTGCTTCTATCACCAGTCATATGATGTGAGCATCTGCTATTAATTAACCACTCATCCTTTTCTTCAATTTTTGATGCAAGAGCTCTCTCAACATTCACATTGCTAGTAGATTCAGTGGACACCTGACCATTTTCTTTGATAGAAAAAAAAACCCATTCATCTTCATTTCCAAATTCTTTATCATATTATTCATCAGTTACACATTCTTCATCATAATAACATTTCCTTTGAAATCTAGTCTTCTCAAGTTTGTACTTAGAGACTCTTTCAAGACATCTAGATGCAAAATGACCTATTTTACTGAAAGAAAAACATTTAATAGTTGACTTTCCTTTGTACTTACCATGAACTTTGACTTCTCTTTTCACAATTAATTCTTCCATTTCTTCTAGTTATCTTTCTTCATATTTGAACGTCCTTTTGGAACTCTCACTCAGATTGTATCTCTGTTGGATTTTTCTAGATACTGTGGCTTTGAATGAAGATTTAGTCTTAGGAGCAGATTCACCAAATTCACTTAACTCAAAGGCAACAAGTTTTCCAATTAGAATGTATCTTGTAATATTTATCACTATCCTGAGTTCATCAATAGCATGAGCTCTTGTTTTGTAGCAGGGAGGCACAGATCTAAGTATCTTAGCCACAACTTCTTCATCATCCAAGGTTCCACCAGAAAATCTAATGTTCATCACCAGTTCATTTATATTTTGAGAAAAAGAGAGGATATTCTCATCTTAACTCATCTTCAAATCTTCCCACTTGCCTTTTAGACTTTGTAGCTTAACACTCTTTACTAGTGCATCTCCTTCATATAATGTTTCCAACTTTTTCCAGATCTGGTATGCAGTCTTCAATCTTAACACATTTTTCATCTCTGAATCTATTAAAGCACTTAATAATACTTCAATAGCCCTAGTATTAGCTTCTTCTTTCTTGATCTCATATTTAGTGGATGAACCATTCTGAGGAATAGTATATGCACTTTGTGTCATCTTCCAGAAAGCTTCTCCAATGCACTTCAAGTGGCACTCCATTCTAAATTTCCATAAAGAGTATTTTGTACCATTGAATATAGGACTATCCTTCTTGTATGATGCCATCTCGAATCACCTCAAGCTATTAGGATTCTTTAGAGGAACTAGCTTTGATACCAATTGTTGGCAAAAAAAGGATAGACAATTAAGAGGGGGGGTGAATCAGTTGTTACCAAAATCAAACTTATTCAACATTAAACAACCTTAAATCTTAGATCTAATAAATAATAGTGCAAGCATAAATTAATAACACATCAGAGACACATGAACACCAATATTTTATATGTGGAAACCTTGATAGGGGAAAAACCACAGTGGATGTTAGTCCAAAATATTATACCATGTTAGAAGTATAATGAAGAATAAAAAGGGAATGCACTTGCATTCAAGCACACTGCCTAGAGCACACTGCTCAAAGGGAAGGCTCATTTCCTTACATAAAGTAATCAAATTAAATCCATTTGATGAATTTTAACTGAGGAATTATCTTCTACCAAAGCCTGATTATAGTTCCAGTTAGGTGCACGAAAACTTCTACAAACTCTTTCACACTCTACTCAATCTCTTCTACACTTTGATCTGAATAATCTGACCTTTATTCACACATTTACATCACTTGTACACTCTGAGCACCACCTCTAAATGAGGAAAAAAACACATAAATATATTTGCAACATGGATTTACATCAACTATTCAGTCAACCACAAATAAAGAATAAATTACAATTGTTGGCCTCAATACATGAATAAATTTCAATGCATACCAACAAAAGTTGGTCACAACATAGTGAGGACCCAAACAGACAACTCCAATCATTCCAAACAATAAAATATTAATCTCTATGGATCTACAACATGCTAACATAATCATGTCAACCAAGAACATGAAAACTTGAGAACACATCAAAAAAATCTCTGATTAGAAACACTCTGATCAATGCGGATGTACAAGGATAAAGTACAATCTAGACTCATCCATGAACGTCATAGGTACATGCAAAACGCATGAAATTACTAGAATTTCATCCACTTCATCTAGGAACACCATCTACAGAAATTGAATAATTGTAGGAACACGGATCTTCATATCTTCCACAACTCTTGATGCAAACCTCTGAAACTTTCAAGCAACATACTAGAAAGTTTCAACAACAAACCCTTTGAAGCACACCTTCAGATCTTCAATGAACAAGACTTCTCAACATTCTAACCTTCTCAGCTTCAATGTTTGCTAGTAATATTATTTTTAAAATTTTCTCAATATCCTCGACATATACAAACTTAAGCATCATCAATGCTAATAGTGTTGACATCAATGACAACCACAACATCCAAAATTTACACCCTCTACCTTAGAAAATCAAATCTAGCTAAGTAATTCCACACCATCTATCTACGTTCCATCCACTTGGCATTGGTTTTTAGAGTCAGTGACAAAAATCCTATTGGGGACATGTGTGCAATGTGCAAACATCTACATGGTGCACTTCCATCCCTAACAAATTCCTACATTTCTTTCTAGTTGAATCATGCTAGTTGAATCTTGCTTGATAATTCTTGAGCTCCTAGACATCTTCTTCGCTTCTCGCTACAGTTTTTCCATCATTGGGGTTATGACTTGTTGTCTTGCATGACTACTTCCTCATTGTTGTGGTAGCGTAGACCTTAGAAAGATTGGATCCTCCTCTATGTGCTTGAGGGCACCTTGATTGAGAAGGTGATATTGTTTCTTTCCTTAATTTCCATAACATTTTCACTTGATTTACGTAGCATAGTGTTATTGCTATTGTTAAAATTTCTTTCTATTAATTTCTTTATCATGTTTTCTATAATGTGGCTATTCTAGTTGTTCATGGAGGTGGGAACTTTGAAGTGAGGGTTTGGCTTGGAAAAATCCCTATACAATCCCAACATTTTTCCTCTCTTGGATGTGTGTAGGTACACATTCATGTGGAGCTTGCTGGCGAGCCAGACTACTCGTGAATTAATCTTCATCACATTTTCTTTTTGTCAATTCATGTCATATTTCTATTTGTCTTGTCCATTATATTATTTATTACTTTAGTTTATACTTGAAACCTCAACCACTAAACTAATAGTGGGTTCATGTACCTTTTACTATACTTTTACATTTTTTGGTCGTACAGACGCTAGTGCCCTAGTGAGACCCCACTTTTTCATCCTGTCATCCCAGATCAATGATGTTGTCTTTTGGTAGAGGGATATACAAGGTACGGCTTGAGTTCTAGAAGCTCACTCATTTAGCCCCATTCAAACTTCAATATTAGTAGAGTGATAGAAGCACTTAAAATTTCTCTTCATTCTCTATCTTTGACCTTATACACTTTTCCAACCTGAGGTAGATTAGGGAAATATTTCACTCTCGTCTCTCCATAGCCTAGAGCCTTGGTGTGGTCAGTCTCCCTCCTCTAAATTTTGGTTAACCTAACATGAACCATTTTTGGTTCTATTTAGTAGTGATGAAAGACCCTTTCCTCATATCCTAGAAGTGTTGTGGGTGTGAGTTTTGTGAGGAACCTAGCCTTGCAACCAAACCTATGAACCCTAGTGGTGTATTTGGAAGGTTCCATAAGAATTATGGAATGAAACCTTAAGTGGGACACTATCTAGTCACAAAACCCTCAGGGTCTCTATAAAATCTCTATCTAGTATACGTAATGGCCTTCTTTTTACATCTACCCATCCCATCTATGCAACTTGTGAGTGGATCTCCTGGAATAAATTTTACCTCATAGGACTTATTGATGAATTACAACTAAGAACCATCTTCCTAATACATCCTTGCATGAATCAATGGAAACACCATAATGGGTGTTCTTATTGATGCTACATGTCAGGTGAATACCATCACTATGGAGATTATGCTAATTAACGTCTTGTAGAAAGATGGGTATGGTGAATCTAGGAGTACCATCCAACACACAATGGGATTTTTGTACCTCCCATCAGTTGCATCACCTTTTTAGTCTGAGTTAGATACTCTGATGGATACTCCAATGGTCAAATAGGAGTCTTTTGTTCTGTCTTAGCTCCTAGCCTCTACCTCCTAGATTTGTAGGAACCACCTTGTGAATGAGTGGGAGCATCAGAGAAAGAACTAGGATGCTAAGTAGGCCAGCTTGTAGAGGAAGGAAGAGGATCCGAAAATTTCTTCTCCAAAATATTCTATGGTATACTCCTCTCCCATCCCCTTTACTTCAGTTCCTTCAACTTCAATCTCACTTTTGGCTCTCACTGCGAGAGTAAATTATCCTCACTCGAAAGGGGTGAAGGTTTTTATTGCTCCTTCGGTTGAGCCACCCCTTTTGATGTCCCTCCCAAAAATTCCACCATTCTCAAAACTCATGGACATGTTGAATACCTTGGTGGTGCCCATCGTAGTTTTCTTATCCTCTATGCCTTTTGCCTCATCTATGGGGATCTCACATCCTCTGATGAAGCAAAAGATGGAAGATGACCCCACTATGAATGGTGCTTGAAAGAGGGGTTCACCTTATTCGAAGGGTGGTCATACATTAGCTTGTGTCATCCTTGTGACAAAAGAAATCTTGTAACCTCTAGAGTTTATCGCTACTCCTAAATCATTTGGTGAGCCTAGAAGTGGATTTTAGGCACCACCTCACTCACCCATTATGTTAACACATGAAAATATTATGAAGTGCATGTTTAATTCTTTGGATGAGGTCCTGAACCTATCAATGATCTTTGCAAAATTGTTGACTTTCATCCCACAAGAACTAAGTGAAGAATAAATCGAGGGGCCTTCTTCATTTTCCCTTGTTGTGGGAGGGTCATAGGGATCCCCCTTTGATATTCTACCCTCGTAGGCTCATACACCATCCCAATACAATGATCTATATTTGGATAACGATGACCTATTGGTTGATGAGGACTAGGGGGTGCCTCTTCTTTATTTGTAGAGTATATTGTGTGTGTGTGTGTTTGTGTTCCCTCATTCTTCTGTTATGTGTTCTTGGATTACCCTTGTCAACCTCATAGGTGCTTGGATACAGGAGTGATTATGTGTCATAAAAATTCCTCTATTTGTTACATCATTCTTCCTCTATTTTGTATTATTTTTTGACAATTAGGGACAATGCAAAGTGTTGGGGGCATTTAGACTTCCCTTCCATGTTGACCCAATCTTTTATTTTTATTTTTTCTTCATGTACATACTTCACATTGTATAATATAGTATGGGGTTGATGATAGTTCATTTATATACTATAATATCCACTTATCTATATTTATGAGCAGCTCTGCCATCAAAATATTAGAGCACCCTTGCCCCTTGTGTGTTATGCTATTATTTTTTCTTTCTTCATAAATTTCTCTCTTCTTTGCTTGTTTTGTGATGTTGTGGTGATCATGTTTTGTCCCTCACCTATGTGACAACATTACCACCATTACATCTCACTATGTTATGTGGGCCACAACATCACTTTTTCACTCTTTCTTTTCTCTCCTTAGGATATCATGTGCCTTTTGTGTTTGGTATGCACAATCCTAAGGGGGGGATATCATGTCACTTCAATTTTCAGAAAATGCATGCGGTGGCCAATGAATATTTTCTTGAAAATCCTTTCAAAACATTTAAAAAAAATTGCATTCCTCAACAAGGACCCATAGCAGAATGTTTTTCCTTCATCATGGGTTCATAAAGAAATAACTTGAAGAACTTTCCTTCGAGGAGGGAACAAATTTTCTTGTAGGAGAAGTCTCAACTTTCCCCTTGTGAGGAGGCCTTCTTCCTTTTGAATTCCTTGATGTTGAATTTATTTATGAAAAAAGAATTGCACTTTCAAACATGTCCTTAAGTGGTCCCATTTTCCTTTTGAAGGGTTCCTCAGGGACCCCTTTGAAAGCTCTTCAATTTTTGACTTTCTATGTGATTGTATTCTTCCTTGTCTACCTATGTGGCTGCTTTATGTTTTGAAACATGTTTTATCTATGTATTAACATGATGTTTTGTAGATGTATCTATGAAGCCTCTTTCCAATCTGATTATGTAGAGTCCCCTCACATTGGGATTCCTTCACAAGAGAGTATCTTAGGGTTCCTTCTTTACAAGTCAAAGGACCCATGAAGCACTTTCATCCTCCAAGATTTGTCCATCATTGATCTACAGGCCTTCGATTTACTTTTTTTGAACTTCCTTAGGAGAGAGCACCTATGGAGTTATTTTACTACCCTACACTTTTGAGTTCGCTAGATTGCGGTCTGCTTCATTGATAGTTTAGGTATACATTTCTAAACTCTTCTACTTTACCAAACATTCATTAGCACTCATGCTCGCTATAGTGGTGGAAAAACGTATAAGAGAGAATTCACACCCCTCTTGCAAATTCCCCTTATACACCCTCTCCCTTAGAAAATGAAATCCAGCTAAGTAATTTCACATCACCTATCGGCTTTCCATCCACTTCAAAGTTGTTTTTAGTTTTGGCGAGGGAATTTCTATCGAAGATGTGCACACAGCGTGCGAACATTTATGTAGCGTACTTCCATCCCTGATAGATTCCTACCTCTTGAATCCATAGAGATGTTACGCTCTCCATTGGAAAAAAAGTGTAACACCTTTGCGCCTTCCAACCTAGCCAAAAACAACTCTTTCACTCATAAATATTCTTCAAATGCCTACATATTCACTTCATCTTCTTCACAATTTCACATGTTGGTTGAATCTTTCTTGAAAATTATTGAGCTCCTAGACATCTTCTCTGCTTATTGATGTACTTCTTCCACCATTGGGGTTATGACTTGGTGTCCTATGGGACTACTTCCTTGCTGTTGCAATAACGTAGACCTTACCAAGCTTGCATCATCCTCTATGTGCTTGAGGGAACCTTGATTGAAAAGGTGGTATTATTTCTTTCCTTCATTTCCATAACATTATCACTTGATTTGCATCGCATAGTGTTATTGCTACTGTTTGGATTTCATTCTATTACATTATTTATCATATTCTCTATCTCTTGTCTATTCTAATTGTCTATGGAGGTGGGAAGACTAAATCAGGGGTTTGATTGAGGCAAATACCTATACATCCCCAACATTTTTCCTCTCTTTCCTATGTGTAGGTACACGTTCATGTGGATCTTGCTAGTGAGCAAGACTCCTCATGAGTTAATCTTCATCAACTTTTATCTCTATAAATTCCACATCATCTTTCTAGTTATCTTGTCTATTTTATTAGTTATTACTTTAGTTTATACTTGAAACATTAACTACTAAACCATTAGTGGGACCTTGTACCTTTTACTATACTTTTACACTTTTTGGTTGTATAGGTGCTAGTGCCCAAGTGAGACCCCAACATGTTGTGCTATCTTCTAGAAGAGGGTTGTACAAGGTATGGTTCAGGCTCCAAAAGCTTGCTCGTTGAGCCCCATTCAAACTTCTGGATTGGTAGAGTGATAGAAGTACTTGAGAGTTCTCTTCATTCTCTATCTTTGACCTTAAACACTTGTCTAACATGAGGTAGATTATGGTAGCCTTCTTCTCGTGGCTCTCTATGACTTGGAACCTTAGTGTGGTTGGTCCCCCTCCTCTATAGAGGTATGTGTCAAATTATATGCTTCCCATACTATATGATAAAAAAATAAAAATTAATTTTATAAATTTTTGACCAAGTTATGGTGGTCATACAAACATGTTTTAAGATTTTAAAAATAAATTAATAAAAAAATCATAACTATTTATTTACTTGCAAAAATATTACAAAAAATGTGGCACATTTGAGCATCTATCCTCTACTTATATATTAAAAGTTTCAAAAAATATATATCATATTTTTCTTGTACTTAAGTTGGTCAGACATACACCTACTATTTATTTTTTCTTGAAAATCTAGTACTACTGCATTGAAATTTCAATTTTTCATCAAATAGATTTAGATTTTTCTAAAAAAGGAATAGTATCTTAGAAACTACATTCAATTTTCTACAAATTTTATTCTTACATATTTTTCAAATTATGTTAATAACTTATTCAAATTTTTATGTCAAGTTTCCTAACTCTATTTTTCTAAATTTTCATTGCCACTAAGGGCCTAGTTTGGACCCCCCATAATCCTGCATTGACCCCTAACTTCTCCCTCTCACTCCCCCCCTCTCTCTCTCCTTCCCTCACTACTTTCACTATGTCACCTCTCTCTCCCTCCCCCTCTTTCTCTATCAATCTCTCCTCCTCTCTCTCCTCTTTCTCTCTCACTCTCTCCTTCTCCACCTCTTCCTCCCTCCTTCCATCTCTCTCCAGATCTCCCTACCCTCCTACCCTTTTTGTATAAATTCTTGGTCTACATGAGAGAGAGAGGAGATGGACGGAGAGGTAAAGAGGTATAGGTGAGATAGAGATGTAATTAGAGAGAGAGAGAGGGGAGATATAGGTAGATAGGTATGGAGTTATAGAGGGAGAGGTAGGGAGGGATAAAGAAGTGAGATAGATAGAAAAAAAAATAGAGAGAGGGGGGAGGGAGAGATAAGGGAGGGAGGGAGGGATAGGTAAAGAAGTATTGTTTAGATATAGTATAGAGATAGAGATAGAGAGAGAGAGATAGAGAGAGAGAGAGAGAGAGAGAGAGAGAGAGAGAGAGAGAGAGAGAGAGAGATGAGAGATAGAAAGAGGTGGAAGAGATAGAGATAGTTAGATAGAGGATGGTAGGTAGAGAGGGAGAGGAGAGAGAGGGATGATTAGAGATGTATGGAGATAGTTTAGATAGAGAGAGTAGAGAGAGGGGAGAGTGTTTAGATACATAGTAGAGATGTAAGGAGAGAGAAAGGGAGGAAGAATTGAGATAGAGAGAAGTAGAGAGGGAAAGGGATATGGAGGGAGAGGTAGGTAGAGAGAGGGAGGGGAGATAGAGAGAAGTAGAGAGGCATGGAGAGATGGAGGGAGAGGTAGGGATAGAGGGAGAGATAGGGATGGAGAGAGGGAAATAGAGAGAGGGAGGGGGAGATAGACCAAAATAGAGAGGGAAGGAGAGAAGTAGGTAGGGAGAGGGAGGTGAGATAGATAAAGAGAGGAGGGAGGGAACAATATGTAGGGAGAGATAGAGAGAGAGGTGGTGGAGGAAGAGAGAGGTGAGATAGAGAAAATTAGAGATGGAGGGAGGGAGAGAGAGAGAGGTGAGATAAAGAGAACTAGAGAGGGAAGGAGAGAGAACATAGAGATAGAGAGTAGATCTAGGGAAGGAGAGAGTGAGAGAGAAAGAGGGGAGAGAGAGAGGGAAGGAGGGATACGTAGGGAAAGAGAGGTGAGATAGAGAGTAGAGAGATATATAGAGATAGGAGAGGGAATGGAGATAGAGAAATATAGTAAGGGAAGGAGGGAGGGAGAGAGATAGAGACTAGAGAGGGAAGGAGAGAGAGAGAAAGATGATACAACTTGCTGATTACTAAAATTTGATATACTCATTACAAAAATTTGACTAAGTTTGAAAATTAAAAGATCTTCCAAATACTAGAATTTTTATTGTAAATCCAAGAGATCTAAAAGAAATCTCAAAAATCATGAAACTATATACATGAAATAT
Organism: Sequoiadendron giganteum; assembly: GCA_007115665.2. Taxonomy (NCBI): domain Eukaryota; kingdom Viridiplantae; phylum Streptophyta; class Pinopsida; order Cupressales; family Cupressaceae; genus Sequoiadendron; species Sequoiadendron giganteum. The sequence continues at coordinate 225,571,628 of CM021108.1, read as the reverse complement.
AACATCAAGTATAATAAAGTAATTGTCTATATGTAAATATTTATTTCATGAAGATAGTTTCCCTAGCAAAGAAAAAGAAAAACAAAGATTTCACAAAAATGCATTGCAAAAAGTCATGCTTCACATTTGTTGAGCAATAAATGATGCAGTTCATTTGGCTAGCACCAAATTTGGCACTTTCCAAATGGGTTGCATTGGGAAATACCAATCCAAAAGGGTTGGATGACCATTCCATGCCAAAGACTTTATTTTCTAAAAGGGTAACAAAATTTCACTCATTTTTGGTCATGCTATGTTGCAAGTATAATGGAGTTATAATTGATTTCAACAAGCATGTCTACAGGCTAGTGTTATCAATTATGTCAACTATGTGTTGAGAAAGTTTGTTGTATGATGAGAATGTCGAGGATATTGAGAAAATTGTGAAAAAGAGGGAAATATGTTGTTGCAGCTTGTGCATGTGCGGTTGAGATATTGAGGAAGTGTTGTGAGTACATAGAGATATTTTTTTATTGTAATGTTTGAAGATGATTTGGAATAAAGTAATGAACTGAGATGATGTCTCTAGTACTTGGTTTCCAAGTGTATTTAAGAAATTTTGATATACTCATTACTAGAATTTGACTAAGTTTGAAAAATTAAAAGATATTTCAAAAACTAGAATTTGTATTATAACTCCAAGAGATCTAGAATCACTCTCAAACATCATGAAACTATACAAATGAGATATAAAATAAATTATAAGAAAGTAAATGTCCATATGTAAATATTTATTTCATGTATATAGTTTCCCTAGCAGAGAAAAAGAAGAAAAAATATTTCACAAAAATGCATTGCAAAAAGTCATGCTTCACATTTGGTGAGCAACAAATGATGTAGTTCATTTGGCTAGCACCAAATTTGGCACTTTCCAAATGGGTTTCTTTGGGAAATACCAACCCAAAAGGGTTGGATGACCATGTCATGCCAAAAACTTTATTTTCTGAAAGGGTAACAAAGTTTTACATAGTTTTGGTCATGCTATGTTGCAACTATAATGGTGTTATAATTAATGTCAACAATCATGTATAAAAGTTGGTGCTATCAATTATTTCAGCTATGTGTTGAGAAATTTTGTTGCATGATGAGAATTTCGAGGATATTGAGAAAATTGTGAAAAAGAGGAAAATAGGTTGTTGCAGCTTGTGCATGTGCAGTTGAGATATTTAGGAAGTTTTGTGAGTACATAGAGCTATTTTTTATGTTACAATGTTTGAAGATGATTTGGAATGAAGTAATGGCCTGAGATGATGTCTTTGGTACTTGGTTTCCAAGTGCATTTGAGAAAATTTGATAAACAAAGAAAATAGTGTTGTACAAGTGTTCAAAATGTGCTCTAAGATGTGGTCTTGATTTCTTCAGTGTTGATGTTATGCCTATGTGGACTTGATAGATTTTTCAAGGTTGTTAGAGGTTGCTACATTTAGAATCTAGGTTTCTGGATCATTGTACAAAGTGAGACATTTTTCACCACTATGTGAACCACTTTTTTAGTGATGTTTTCTGTGACTTGGGAGAAATGTATTTTCTTTTCATTTATCTACAGTTTGGCTTCAAGTTGTGAGGATTTGGGAAGTTTCTTATAATGTTTGTATATTTTAGAATTCATAGTTTCACTTGATTTGGTATAATTTATAGTGTGAGTTTCATGCATTAGTGTGCAAATAAGGTTTACCAAATGTTAAATGCGATGAATTATTTGTATTATATCAGTATGGATGAAGTCTTTGTTGGATCTCAGGTGGTTTGAGGTTTATTCCAAATCAGGTTCAAGTTAATTTATGGTGTTTAGCATGGGTATTGTCTGACCTTGTGTTAACACTACATGTGAAGTTTATGGAAGCATGTTGAGGTGTGTTGGGATCTATTTGGGTCCCAATTAAGGATTTATTTAGGTCATCTTCATTCCTATCCACCAAAGAATGTTTAGGTGCCAACCTATTTTGAATTTGTAAGTGTAACTGATAGTTTCCTACCTTGGAGAAGGTCTTTCGAGTTGAGGTTGATATAAATAAGAGTAATGTTGTATGATACAAGAGAGAAGTAAGTTATATGTGAGATCGATGCAAGTGATGTGTGTGATGCAAATTGTAGAAATATAGATGTGAATTTGAGTAGAGTGGTTCAAAATTTGAAGTGCTGGATTCCTAAAGGGAGTGAGTTGAAGGTGTCCAAAATATTTCATGCAAGATTATGAAAGCGTTGGAGAATTTGTGGTGGATTCCTTGTTGCATTGAGAAATTTTTCTTTGTGTAATATTTCTTTTCTATCTTCTTGTGTTATTTTTGTGGCAGTGAACCCTACCTATGATCCTTTTTAGATAGTGTGTCTTATTTTGGCAGTGAGCCCTTGTCCTGATTTTGTAATTACTTATATTGTGAGATAATCCTAATAGTGTTTTTTTCCTCATTGGGTTTTCGATGTACATCTTATTGCAAGGTGTGCACCCTTGGTCTCCTTGTGATGTGTAACATTTCTTGGGTTCGTGAAATGGCCTAACCACTTCCTATGGATCTTGTATAAATCTAGTGGTTGTATTGGGCATTAATAGGTTGATGTTTTGGTGTGACAAAAATTTCCAATGCAACAATTGGTATTAGAGCTGAGGTCATAGGTTCGAACCCCTCACTTGTGTTGGGGGGATTTTTGTAAGGTGTGTGCCCTTGGTCTCCTTGTTTTGTGTAGCATAGCTCTAGTTTGTGACATTGTTAACCACATATTGTGGATCTTCTATAAATTTGGCAGTTGTATTTGACATTAACAGGTTGATCTTTCGGTGCAATGACAACCACCAATGCAACACATTTGGTGTTCTCTTGTCTATGGTGTTGATATTTCAGTTTCTATTATCCAAATTTCATTTTTAATCACTTTAACAAAATAAGGTTTTAATGAATGCATGTGGATTTGATTATTGTTGAGGGTTTTTATGTTTTAATTTTCTACAACTGATTCACCCCCCTCTCAGTTTTCTTGTCCATTCAACAATTGGTATCAAAGAAAGGTTCATTGGAGAAGAGATTAACTGCTTGAGATAGATCCAAGATGGAAAATCAAATTGATTAACCTATATTTGATGGGATAGATTATGTATTCTGAAAGGAAAAGATAGAAGGATATCTAGCTTCTCATGGATTTGAAATCAAAAAGGAAATAAAAAATCAATGTACTGCACCTCAAAATGGTCCGAGCATAAGTAATGAGATCAAGCCTCATGAAATAAAAGGTAAGGTAAGATTTATTCTAATGAATAGTCTTTATTAAGGATATGACAAGGTTAAACAAGAATATTTGGATAAGCTTGGAATTATTTATTAAGGATATGGCAAGGTTAAACAAAAAAAATTGTAGAATTTGAAGGTAGAATTTGAGACTATTCGATTGTTTGAAGATGAAACAATTTGAACCTACATGCAGAGAGTTGATGAACTGGTAAGTGCTATAAGAGGTCTTGGTGTAGAAGTTAAAGAATGTACTTGGTGTTAAAGAAAGTTCTTAGAACTCTTCCTAATTCATACAATGAAAAGGTATCTACTATTGAGTAAGTTGCAAATTTTAATACTTATTCTAAAGATCATTTGATTGGTACACTAACCTCATATGAAATGAGAAAGATTGGGTTGAAGAATGGTACAAAAGTAGAGACTACTTTTAAGGCTAGAAAATAAAAAAAGATTGAAGATTCATATGGATATTATCTTGATGATCTAGAGTCTAAATTTGTAAGAAGGATGAAAAAGGTCACCGGTAAGTACAAAGGTAAACTATCTTTCAAATGTTTTAGTTGTGGTGAAATATGTCATTATGATTCAAGATGTCCAAAAAGAGCTGCAAACAATAAGAATAAGGAGAAAGGAAAGATGATTAAAAGAGATTCTTATGTCAAAGAAGATATTAGTATTTCTAATGATTAATCTAATTATGTATATTTTTATGATAATGAATTCTTGTTCTTGGCTATTAAAAATGAATCTAGTTCTACTAACTTTGAAAGTTGTGAGAAGGAAAGTGTTCCAAAGAAGAAGGATAAGATTGAAGGTACTTTGGTTTCTTCCTTTCATGTTAAAGAAGATAAGAATTACTAGAGGTTGTTGACAATGGCTACTCCAATCACATGACCAAAGATAGAATTAAGTTTGTTAAACTTGAAAAGTATGATGGTGGATTAGTTAAATTTGGAGATGATTTAGGAGCTAAGATTTGTGGAATAGGTTCAATTAGTTTTGATGGAAAGAATAATACTGATGATGTTTACTATGTTAAGGGTTTATGACATAATCTTTTAAGTATTGGAAAAATGTGTAGCAAAGGATATAATATTGTGTTTAAGGATGAAACATGTGAGATCAAAAAATGGATTAAAACTATGATTACAACTGGTAAGAGGATTGATGAAAACATCTATCAGCTTCAGGGTGTTCATGGTCATTGCTTTATGTCTCAAATTAATGATAGTTGGTTATGGCATCGGAGGATGTGTCACATGAATTTTGATAATCTTGTGAGAATTGGTTTAGTTTATGTAGTGAGAGATCTACCAAGAATTACAAAGCCTATCAATACCATTTTCAAGGATTGTGAGTTTGGAATACAAGTGAGGAGTAGTTTCAAGGGAAAGGAATAATTTTCTACTAGATTACTAGAATTAATACATATAGATATTTTTGGTCCTACAATGGTGAGAAGTCTTCAAGGTGACATGTATTTTATGCTTTTGATTGATGATTACTATAGAATGACATGGGTTATTTTTCTTAGAGAAAAATTAGATGCATTAGATATATTCAAGGCATTTAAAGTTATGGTTGAGAATGAAATGAATGTGAAAATCAAATGTTTCAAGTTTAAAAATTTTGGAGAATTCACCCCCAATGATTTTAATATATTTTATCAAGTTCATGGAATAAAGAGGCAATTTTTTACTCCTAGAACTCCTCAGTAGAATGGCGTGGTTGAGAGGAAAATCCAAACTATTCAAGAAGCTTCTAGGGCTATGATGAAAGAAGAAAATATACCAAAAGTATACTAGAGAGAATCAATTCATACTATTGGTTACATACTTAACAAATTTCAAGATAAAGCTAACAAAACAAAGACTCCCTATGAGTTATGGTATGGAAGTATTGCTAATGTCAAGTAATTTAGAGTATTTGGAAGAAAATTTTGCATCAAGAGAGATGAAGAAAACATAGGAAAGTTGGATGCAAGGTATAATGAAGGTATCTTTCTTATATATTCTACTAAAAGAAAATCTTAAAGATGTTACAACAAAAGGTTGAGAAATATTGTTGAAAGTGTAAATGTTAAGTCTAATGATAATTTGTAGAATTTAATTGTAGTACATGGATATGTGTCAGATGAACCTAATTGTAGAGAAGAAGAAAAATAAGTGCATAATTAAGAGGAAGAAGCTTTGGAGAAGACCCCTAAGACCCCTAAGTATGTGAAAAAGAATCATTTCAAAGATTAGACCATTGAAGACAAGAGGAAAGGAGTATTGACAAGAAGTAGAGATGCTAAAGTTGAGGTAAATCTATGTTTACTTTCTAAATTTAAACCTAAAAAAGTGAGTGAAGCATGCAAAGATGAACATTGGATGAAGGAAATGGACAAAGAACTTATGTATATTGAGAAAAATCAAACTTGGGAATAGGTTCCAAGGCTAGTAAACAAGAACATAATTGAAAATAAGTGAGTTTTCATAAACAAGTTAAATGAGAATGGAGAAGTGGTGAGAAATAAGGCAAGAGTTGTGTGTAAGGTTTTCTCATAGGTGGAAGGAATAAACTTTGAGGATACATTTTACCATGTGGCTAGGATGGAAGTTATCAAATGTTTTTTGGCATTTGCACCATTAAAGGACTTTAAAGTTTATTAGATGGATGTGAAGTCTACTTTTCTGAATGGTAAATTGGAAGAAGAGGTTTACGTGGAACAACTGAAAGGATTTCAATTGTCACACCAACAAGATACAATTTATAGATTGAAGAAGGCATTATATGGATTGAAGCAAAATCCTAGATCTTGGTATACAATATTATATAGATATTTGATACAATAAGGATTCAATAAAGGCACCATAAATAATATACTTTACTTCAAAATTGAGGAGGAAAAAATATTGATGGTGGTTTTATATGTGGATGATATTATTTTTGGTGAAAATGAATCTATGTGTAATAAATTTGCTGAAGACATGCATAGAAAGTTTGAGATATCAATTTTTGGGGAGATGAATTTCTTCCTTGGGCTACAAATCAATCAAATAGATAAAGGGATTTCCATTTCATAGTCTAAGTATGTCAAAGAGATGTTGTAGAATTTTGGAATGGAAGACTCCAAACCGATATGCACTCCTATGGTGACTAGTTGTAAATTGAGAAAAGATGATTATTTACCTAAGGGTGATCAAAGAAAATATAGATCTATGATTGGTGGACTCCTATATCTAACTTCTACTAGATTGGATATCATGCATGTAGTTTTTCTTGTGGCTAGATTTCAAGAAGAACATAAAGAAACACATATTGCAAAAGTCAAGAGGATATTCTGATATTTAAGAGGCACTCTGTATTATGGCTTGTGGTATCCTAAGGATACTAATTTTGTATTAAGTGCTTATATAGATGTAGATTGGTTTGGTTGTGTTGATGAAAGAAAAAGTACAAGTGAAGGTGCATTCTTTCTTAGATGTAGATTGGTATCATGGTTAAGTAAGAAGCAAGATTTAGTTTCCTTATCCATTGTAGAGGCTGAGTATATTGCAACAACATCATGTTGTACACAAGTTTTGTGGATGAGACATATATTGAAGGATATCAAAGTAGTGTATGATGAGCCTATACCTATATTTTGTGATAATACAAGTGCAACTAACATTTCAAAGAATCTAGTGATGCATTCAAGAACAAAACATATATCAATTAGGTATCACTTTCTGAGAGAGAAGGTTATGGAGAATGAGGTAAAGCTTGAATATTTAACTGCAAAAGATTAGGTTGTTAAAATATTTACTAAGGCTCTTCCTAAGCATACTTTTGAGTATCTTAAAGATAAATTGGGGGTTATTGCCCCTCCTTGTTTCAACTAGATGCATATGGAGATGCACCAATCCAATGAATCTATGGATTCATCTCTTTTTTGGACTAATGTTGGTGGCTTCCTCTCAGGGGGAGTAGTTAGTGTTATGTATTTTCATTGGGTTGCTGATTTGATTTGGTGTAATCCTAAGGGGGATTATTTAGAGAAAATTTATCGGTTCAATATCAAAGGGGAGAACAATGAAAAACATTTTTCCTTTTCCATTTATGTCAAAGGGGGGGAAAGTATAATGCACAAATTTTTTTATCTATTTTGGGGGAGAAAAGAAAGGAAATTATAAGAGGAAGTGTTCAGAACTATTGTGTTCTCTTTGATGGTTTTTTCAAATCATGTGTTGCCATAAATTACAAAGGGGAAGATTAATGCAAGTATGAAGGTGTTTTAATTGATGTCAATAGGCATGTCTACAAGCTAGTGTTGTCATTGATGTCAACTATTTGTTGAGGAAGTTTGTTGCATGATGAGAATGTCAAGGATATTGAGAAAATTATGAAAAAGAGGAAAATAGGTTGTTTCATCTTGTGCATATGTACTTGAGATATTGAGGAAGTTTGGCAAGTGAAATAGATCTATCTTTATGTTTTAGTGTCTAAATATGAGTTGGAATGAAGTAATGAGCTGAGGTGATGTCTCTGATACTTGTTTTCCAAGTTCTTTTGAGAAAATTTGATAAACAAAGAAAAAGTGTTGTGCAAGTGTTTAGAATGTACTCCATGTTTCTTCTATGTTGATGATATGCTTGTGCGGATCTGATATGTTGTTCAGGGTTGTTAGAGGTTGCTACATTCAAAATCTGGTTTTCAGGATCATTGTACAAAGTGATATATTTTCACCGGTGTGTGAACTAGTTTTTCAATGATCTTTTATGTGGCCTGGGAGAAATGTATTTTCTCCATGTATCTCCACAATTTGGCTTCAGGTTGCATGGATTTGAGAAGTTTATTATAATGTTTGTATCTTTTAGAATTCAAGGTTTCACTTAATTTGGTACAATACAATGTGAGTTTCATGCACCAGTGTGCAAATAAGGTTTACCATATGCTTTGGGATGAAGTATTTGTATGATGTGAGTTTGGATGAAGTCTCTGTTGGATATTAGGTCCTCCAAGGTTTATTCTAGATTGGGTTCAAGTGATTTTTTTTTTTTGAAAGTTTCAGATTGATTGAAGGAAGAATGTATTTAATGTTTATTGTGTTTAGCACAAGTATTGGCCAACCTTGTGTTAACACTACATGAAAATTTTATGGAAGTGTGTTGAGGTGTGTTGGGATCTATTTGGGTCCTAATTAAATATTTATAGGGGTCATATTTATTCTTATCCACTATGAGAATGTTTAGATTCTAACCTAATTTGAATTTAATGGATAGTTGTTGACCTTGGAGAAGGTTTTTGAGGTTGAGGTTGATATAAATGAGATTAATTATTTTGTAAGATGCAAGAGAGAAGAAATATAGATGTGAGATCAATGTGAGTGATGTATGTGATGTGAATTTCAGAAGTATAGATGTGAATTTGAGGAGAGCAATGCCAAATTTAAAGTGTTGGATTCCTAAAGGTAGTGAGCTGAAGGTATTTGAAATCTTTCATGCAAGACTATGAAAGTGTTGGAGAATTTGTGGTGGATTCTTTGTTGCATTGAGAAGTTGTTCTTTGTGTAACATTTATCTTCTATCTTCTTGTGTTCTTTCTATGTCAGTGAGCGTTAGTTGTGAGCCCTAGTTGTGAGCCTTTTTGGATAGTGTATCCTAATCTGGTAGTGAGCCCTTGTGATATAATCCTCATTGTGTTTTTTACATCATTTTATTTTTCACGTAAATTTGGTGTTCTCTTGTGTATGGTGTTGCTATTTGAGTTTATATGTTATCTAAATTTCATGTTTAATCACTTTAATAGAATAAGGGTTTAATGAATGCATGTGGATCTAATTATTGTTGAGGGTTTTGATGTTTTAATTTTCTATAATTGATTCACCCCCTGGGTTTTCTTGTCCATTCAACATGCTAATCGTCAAGTTTGCACGTCTTTCAATGAAATTTTATAAAACAATCATGATGACATTAGACTCTCTCTTACCTATACAACCATATACTATTTTTAACATTTTGATTATATTAAGGTTTTCCTCCATAGGTTCTCTTTGGTGCCTCCATGTTTTGTCAAAACCAACATGTGCTAGTTTTAGTATAATTTTTACTTGTTCATTGATTTTTTTTTAATTACATTTTTATAAAGTAGAATCTATTCTACACATAATGAAAAAAAAATCAATTAGTTTTCAAATATTAGGGGGGGCCACACAAAAATTTCAAATTTTCAAGATGTGTCCACTTTGAAAATTCATAAAATATTATATTCATGAAAAATTAGCCAAAAGAACTAGGATAAACTACATTGTGAACTAGCTAATTTCTCACAATTCAGATTTTTGAAATTCTAAAAATAATTAATAAAAAGGGGGTCACAATAGACACTATGCTATATTTTATGAGAAAAACAAGCCCACTTTTGGTGACCCCCCTTTTTGAAACCCTTTTAATCTTCATTATTTTTCGAAGAAAACTAGTAGCTTAGAAAGTAGATTTGAAGCACTACAACTCTTGTTGTTGTTGCATCTTAAAATTTTGAGTGTAACTATCTTCATTTTCTCATGAACTTAAGACTTTTCTAATTTCAAAACAAAAAAAAGTGGCATCTTAAGAGCCATTTTTGTGTCACAACTTGGTGCACTTTCCATGTACTAGTTTCCCCAATTTATCCATTCATCTATTGCCTCCAACAACCTCTTCACATAGTAATTCTCTAGGCCTTTGATGATTGTATAAAAGATGTATTATTTAATATGTAGTAGCTATTTTTTCTTTCATTGAGATCTAGATATGAAAATTGATCATATAGTATTTTCTCACCTAACTAGAGAGAACCAACTCAATTGACTAGGAAAATAGCCTTTTAGGCTAGACAGTAAACAAAATAACAAGTCCTATGAAATATACTTGATTCTATCACATATAAAAAATTATCATGAAGGTTGTCACTTAATGTATTCTCAAAATAAAAAACTTTAGAGATGAAGGATTGGAGAAACCCCTAGCATCACACAAATTGTATGGAGGCATTAAAAGGTGTGATGATCTAATGAGGCAGTGTGACATCATCATAAATAACTTCAAAAGGTGCACAACACCCAAACATATTTGACAACATAAAATGAATGAAAAAATAAATAAAATTGAGAGGGAAAAAATAAAAACTAATAAAGGGATGAAACAAAAGATGAAAAAATATCAACATAAAAAGGTAAAATCCAAACCATTATGAAGAATGTCTATAGGAAAGGGAAAACAAATGGGATAAAATAAATATTTACCATTAAAAAATGAGAACCATTGAAGAAAAATCACAACTGAAGAAACCTTTCTTGCTAAATATATGGGGAGGGAGGTTGCATGAATGGACTACAAACATGAGAAAGGTTCATATTCAAGATGCACTAGTAGCTTCCAACACATAGAAAGGGTTTGTAGCAAGTAAAAATTATGAGATCACCGATGGATCAAAATCACAATGCTAAATGAATAAAAAATAAGGAAAATAGTAGTACAAACAATCTCACACATGCATGAGAAGGATGCCATAAATGTGAAAGATTGTCACAAATCTAGAGCCAAAGGTAGGTTGGGTCATGTCATATCCCATATCAAGTGTTAGGATATTGAAGATTCACTTACAATTATGCAAAGATGACCATCTCTAAAATTCTAAATAAGGTTCAACATATAAACCTAATGCTAACCATTAGGGATTGATTAATGGGGATTAGGGTGTCAAGAATCTCTTTACATTCATGCCAAGATGAGTAGCCCTAACAAGCCAACAAGAACACAGGAATGTGAGAAAAAGAAAAGGACAAAAATACACCTTTAGGGATGTTTCTGTTGTCATGCAATGACGAAAAACCCCAAAATTTTAATAGGTCAACAAAAGAAATGAAAAAAATGGAAGACACTTAAGCGCAAAACCAAAATGGGAAAAATTAAAAGTAAAGGTAGATGTAAATTTTTCCAAGTCAAAATGGGGTGTGTATGCAAGGAACAATAGTAAACTAGGGAGCTTTACCCAAAATAGGACTTACATAAAAACCTCCTTATGATGAAATCCTTAATGACACTTTTTCAAGAGTAGCCTAGCTCTACCAAGGAAACATAATGCAACTATGATAATTCGAGAACTATTTTCATGATTGGAGAAGGATATGAAAAGGGAACTATTGGGCATATTTGAATTATCAATATGTTGGCTAAATCTCCATTTTATTTGAGCCCAATTCCTAGAACTATATTACGTTTGGCTCCAAAAAAATTATGCATGAGGGTATTCGTTTTCTTTTTGAAAAAAATCCATTACACAATAAGAGATACTAATTATAGCTAGCACAAGAACTCTATTTGAATCTAAAGGAAGAAATCAACTAGCAAATCACTTGACAATATCCACAAAATACTTCCCAACAACACCATTCACACCATGTTTCAAGTACAAAATTATCTTAGATAGTAGAACCTTACCCTTGATATTAGAGACAAAATCTATGCTAGTAAGGAAAGGTGATAGTTTTGGATCCCCACCTGCAACAAGTAGTCCCTCACCAAGGCATGGCATATTAGAACTAACAACAATGTCACCAATACAAGTAAAATCTATATTGATTCCTTTAGATGATAGTAATAATATTGTTTCAAACTCAAAAGATAGAACTTGGATAACAACATTATTTCAGCACCCTCTTGAAATTGAAAGACTAAGGGAAACAAAAAAATCCTTGCCTAGACCCTTGCCTAAGCTAGATGAGGTAGAAAGCCTTCTTTCCTTACTCAATTTAGACACTGATAGACCACTATACACAGTTATAGAAGTGGAAAGTGAAGCTTGTCTCTCATATACCAAGCATTGGGTTTCCAATAAGAGATTTGAAAGGCTCTTTCTTTACAACTCTTCATCCAAGTCAACACTCTCGTCATCCTCTAAATCAACTAGATTTGATTTGAAACATACAATAACAATTTTGAAAAAAAGAAATCAATTGAATTATTTAAAATACAATTTTGAGATATATTCTTTCAATTATTAAAACATAAATTAAAATTGAAAGGACTAGATTTTATTTTTACCTTTAATCCCTGGAACACCTACACACATACAAAATATTATTTTATGGATTCTTTGGAGTGCTACATCGTGTATTCAGCGTAATAAATGACAACGACCTCCAGTTATTGATAACTCACCAGAGAATACTCGCCAAATCCAATCAAATTTCAGATGCCAAACTCGGATGAGAAGCGAAACATATCTAATCAGGAATATTTACATCGTCAATAAAATGACTGGCACTTAAAAGACCTTCCCTTTGTCAGTATCCTACGCAACAAAGATGAATCACTCATTTTCTTTTTATCTGTTTACTGTGCTACATGCGTGCTGATCGTATTACACCTCTGATTATATTCCATTCCATTGAATCTTCCTCCGATATTTTATACACAAAGTATTGTTCAAGACAAGTCTCTTTCCTCTGTCGACACGTACTGCTTTGCTTTATTTCATTCTCTTTCGGTATATAATATCATTTCTCATTGCAGTACCCAACTCAATCCTTTTCTAAATAATTTAAAGTTAAAATTTATAGGAATAAATCTATTGGTGATCAAGTCTCTTTTAGTATAAGATTCCAACATCATAAAGGATGAGGTCGGAATTATATCCCTCAATCACTTTGATATAAGATCCATCATCATAAAGGATTAGGTCGGAATTGTATCCTTCAATCGCTTTGATATAAGATCCATCATCATAAAGGACTAGGTCGGAATTATATCCTCCAACCATTTTGACAGAATAAATACTCTTCCATATTCTCAAAGGAAAAGATTTTATCTTAAAACTTATATTCCCATATCAAATAACATCACACAAAAAGTTATCATCATTACTTGATCTTATAGATTAAAAATGGACCGAAGTATAAAAATAGTGGAATTTGACAGCTAAAATCTTTCAGATATTTATTTGGCCATAACGTAGATTTTTATTTATATATATATATAGATGAAGCTTTCATTCTAATGAAGACTTGGGCCTTCCTGAGCATTTTAGACATTCACTATCAAATCTCATCATCCACTTGAGTAACCAACCACCTCGGGAATCCCTAAAATATCAGTGGAAGCCTATGAGTATAGTAAAGTAAACATAGATATGGACGTAATCTTGTGCTGTCATAATGGCTGCCAATAACGTGTTCTTCATGGCATGCTGTCTATGTTCTTCAGAATAACTGAGAATGCCAAAAGATAGATAAGTGACTACACTCATCCCAGTCTTGATTGGATAAAATTTCTTACCACCATATTTAGTCTTCACGTACACACCAATCATAGGAGCCAGATTTCTTTCAAAGATTTTTTTTCCTTTGTTTAGTGGAGACAGAGTAACACTGTGTTATGAAGTGTAAAGTTTATGAGGACATTCAGTATTGGTACTCAAATTTGTTAAAAGCCAAATGTTTAGCCGTTTTGTTTGAAGAGGATAAGATTGATAAAACAGCAAGTTACCTGACCAAAATACAGAGCAGAAGAAATGAAATCAACAAAGAGATTGAAAACAACAGTAGATAGTTCGGTGCGGTGGTTTTGTTGTGTTGGCAAATGCAATTTTCCAATTTCATCTTTTGAATCCCTTAGACTGACAGATCTCGTTAACGTAATTAAAATCATTCGTTCATTCATCCCCTTATTTTTAAATTATTTGTAAAATGAAAAAAATATTCAAATTAATTATAAACTACAATTTTTCAACAAATAATTCCTAAAGTACTCCCTCCTTTCAACTTTATTTTTTCATGAAATAGTCTAAATTTTGGTACTATAAATATGTTGGCTGACTATTGTTTCTTTCATCAAAACCAACAAAATGTATTAGACTATCATAGACCAAAGAATTTAGATAGAATGACCACCTTCCATTGAAACGTAACCTTGGTTTAAAGAATAAATCATCTGTGTTGGTCAACCCGTGGAAACATTTTGAGTGTAATTTTTGTCTTACTTGTAAGGATCAATTTTAATGATATTCAAAATTAATTTTAATGATCTTCAAAAGTTATCTATTGTTCTAGCGAATTAAATGAATATTTTTATAGTGTGGATAAAAGTAAGAAGTTGGGTTTACATATGGAGAATGTGTCGGATGTAGAAAAAATTTCGATAGGAATGGATATCAATTTAAAAAAGTGAGCATCTTTTTAATATCGAGTACTTGAATTTTAAAATAGAACAAATACTCATTAAGATTTAGGGTATTGGCTTAAACAAGTACCTATTCCTAATTTATTCATTATTCTCCATTTAAAAATAGTGCCTTCTATTTGCAAATACAAGGTCATGTTAATGCCAAGAGAAAAAATAGACTTTGACAATATGGTTGACGATTTTTATTTTTCAAATTTTTTTTGCATCAATGATATATAGTTTTCAAATATGTAATTTTTTTTCTATAATTGGATTTTTTTTTCTATTTTTCTAATTAATTTATGTGGGCCATAAACTTAAAATGTCAGATTTTTATATTTTTAATAACCTTTAATTTTTTAAGTTTCTTGTAAAAAAATTATGACATCAATCAACACACAATTTTCTACACAATTTAAACAAAAACAAAAAATATTATTTTAGCTCAAATTATGGTGGAAATACATGAGCGATTTTTGAAAATAAAATTAGACCCAATAAAAAATAAATAAATAAAATAATATTTAGAAAAGCTATAAAAAATATCCCTCATATATGGCCACCATAATTATTAGAAAAATGTGAAGCCTTTGTATAAAAATGTTAAGAAATGTTCTTTTATCTGAAGAGGAGAGAAAGAAGTTGACTATGAAGTAGCTTACTAAAATGGTCAAGTCCTATTTTGGTCTTTCAATTTGCAATAAAATTGTAAACATGTAAAAATTCATAACATGTATCACACATCTTAACATTTATTTTTTCCATCATTTCCATCATTCCATTATCGTCAGTTCATTTTCATCATTTATTATCATTTGCATCAATAATCACCTTTTAACATCATTTAACATATTTTTCATCATTTAATCCTAATTTCTTTTATTGATTAAATAATCTTGAATTATCTAACTAATTCATCATTCTATTACTAATTATTCCCTCCGTCATCCTAATTGAATAATTTTTAATTATTTGATTAGGTTGATTTAATATTCTTATAATCTTTTATAATTAAATAACTTTTAATTATTTAATTATCTCATCATTAATTTTGTCTCATTCAATGGAATATTCTTCTTTAAAAAAAAAGCATATTCTCATCCTCCATGATTAAATAATTTTGAATTATTTAATTATCTTAATTTCCCTACATAAAGTATATTCCCAAGGAATTTTTTTTTAAAAAATATCTTGACTAACTTTTATTTCAATCATTTCTAATGTAATGCCTCGCAACAACTACGAAAACATAAAAAATTTTATTTTATTTAAAGTGCATTATTAACATGGAAGATGCACTACACTATCACAACAACCTCTAAGGCACAAGACAAAAGGTTACATCTAAATCCATAACATCTACAATACTCAAATAATGCATTTAATTAATTACTAAACAAGAATTAAAGTACATACATTCAAACCTAAAAATAACATCACATAGATAAAATGTACATCAATATTCCAATAATACATTAACTCATCAATAAATTTTAGATCACTCATTCCTAGAATGAGGTAGATCATACATATGAATTACAAAATATATGAGACCACCTCGAATACAACTAAGGGGTAAAAAAAGTACAAGAGCCATCTATAGCAATAAACAATGCATGAAATAAACAAGCTGAATCCACGAGCTCTCCACTAGAAAACATCACCATCATGATCTAAAGAAAGGGGACCCAATGGAGTAAGGTGCACATTCCACCCAACCAAGTGGTACCCGAAGGCCCACCCCCCATGCTAAGAGATAGTAACAAATATCCTAGACAAGACCTACTACATCTAGACATAGGCTAACACATAACTGAACTTAACAAACACCAGTACAATAATAACTCAAAGGGTACAATGCTACTTGAGTTAAATAACTAGTTACACCAGTGAATCATACATACTGCTGACCTAGGAGAAGTGCCACCACAAAAGTGCATGGGTTACCCTATAGATCTCCCCAGACCTCGGGCCCCATCAAGATTCACTCTCCTATTGTCAACACGTGGAACGAAACCACTCCAAAATTAGGAGGCAAAAAATTACCATTTGAGGAAGTTAGATGACTCACTGAGATCAACTGAATGCACTACCCAATGGTAAGTAAAACACAAAAACCCCAAATGAAAATACTACAACTAGAAGGCTTACTGACATGAGTAACTAGTTTCCCCACTAAAGTGAACAAAAGAAATCATAAGCACATACAAGAGACACAATAGTATAATAATCTAATCTTATTACCAATTTACTTATAGGAAATAAAGCAATTAAATATAATTGTATATTCCAGTTCCCCCGATTCAACTAATTTAAACTCAATTTCTTATCTTAAATTTTTTCATTTAACATTGTCTACTTTGTTTAAATCACCTTCCCAATTTCACTTAATTTTAAAATCAATTTCCTCAATTAAAATAATATTTCCTTAAAATTATCTAATCATGCACTTAGTACATGCACAATTTTATAAAATCATTAAAATAAATATACATATATATATATTTAATATATATAATTATATATATCCATTGTATATAAAATTATACATAAATAAATAAATAAATATATATATATATATATTATTAAAATAACATAAATGATTATGTGCAGGATCATCATGGGAAAAAAAGGCCCTTAAGTGGCAATAAAATCCAGAAAAGTCAGAGTTAGGAAACTTGACATAAAAATTTGAATAAGTTATCTATATTATTTTAAAAATATGTAAGAATAGAATCTGTAGAAAATTGAATGTAGTTTCTAAACTACTAGGTTTATTTAAAAAATTAAAATCTATTTGGTGAAAATTTGAAATTTCAATGCAGTAGTACTTAAATTTCAGGGAAAAAATAAGAAGTAGGTGTTTGTCTGACCACCCTTACCACAATAAAATGATAATATTTTTTTATAATATTTTAGATATAAGTAGAGGACTCATGTCCTGATGTGATGCATATTTTTTTGTATTTTTTTCCAAGTAAATAATTAATTATGATTTTTTTTATTACAAATTTTAAAAAATATAAAAACTTATATGTCTAACCACCTTAACTTGGTCAAAAATTCATGAAATTCATTGTTTTTTAATCCTATAGTATGCAAATCATAGAATGTGATGCATGCTTCAGATTCAAATATTGTGATACCATTTGAAAGCTGTAGATTTTTTCAAGCAGCCTATCAATGAGGACTTTAGTCGTGATTTAAATAGAAATGAATAATAATTATTTATTAAATTCAAAGTAAAGAATAATTTATATTGGTGGAAAGTTGAGAATCTCCTTTAAAAACCCTTTTCGTTTCATCAATTTTGAGTAAAAAAAAGTCGTTAGCCACATGGATCATCATATTACTTACATATTGCCACTTTTTGGCCCATCATCATCCTGCACATACCCAAACTTGATTTTTAATTCCAAATTATACTATATTAATATCACAAATTTAAATATATTTATATATTTATATATATATATGTATATACATATAAATAAATATATATATTATTACATATATATATTTATCCATCTAAATATAACATATTTATATAAATATATATTGTATTAAATCCCAAATCTCATAAGGCAAAGTTCAAAAAAATCATTGAATAAAGCAAGGTATGTGCAGGATCATAATGGAAAAAATAGGCCCTTAAGTGGCAATGAAAATTCAGAAAATTAGAGCTAGGCAACTTGACGTAAAAAATTGAATAAGTTATCTATATTATTTCAAAAATATGTAAGAATAGAATCTGTAGCAAATTGAATGTAGTTTCTAAACTACTAGGTTTATTTATTTATTTTAAATCTATTTGGTGAAAATTTGAAATTTCAATTCAGTAGTACTTAAATTTCAGGGAAAAAATAAGTAGGTGTCTATCTGACCACCCTAACCAAAATAAAATGATAATATGTTTTTATAATATTTTATATATAAGTAGAGAACTCATGTCCCGATGTGATGCATATTTTTTTGTAATTTTTTTCCAAGTAAATAATTAATTATGAATTTTATAAATTACAACTTTTGAAAATATAAAAAATTGTATGTCTGACCACCTTAACTTGGTGAAAACTTCATGAAATTCAATTTTTTTTTTTTAATCCTATAGTATGTGAAGCATAGAATGTGACACATATTTTGAATTCAAAAAATGTGATATCGTTTGAAATCCATAGATGTTTTTCAATCAACCTATCAATCAAGACTTTAGTCATAATTGAAATAGAAAATGAATAATAATTATTTATTAAATTGAAAGTAAAGCATAATTTATATTGGTGGAAAGCTGAGAATCGCCGTTAAAAACCCTTTTCATTTCATCAATTTTGGATTAAAAAAAGTCACCAGCCACATGGGCCATCATATCACTTACATATCACCACTTTTTGGCCCATCATGATCCTGCACATACCCAATAGACGAAGTCCAAGTTTAAAGGAATGTGAATCTTGGTTGGGGAGGGTTGTGGTGACCACAGTCGAACCCCATTATATGGGGCATAGACTGTGGTGAGTGCACTACCCATTCCCTTAGGGAAGTGGTAGTGGAAACACCACCATCCACCTCCCTTGGGGTGTGGTGGTGGTTTTCCACCCACCTCCCCACAAATACATAAACCCCCAAATATTAATATTATGTTTTTTTCAATGTAAACAAACCTGCGAACAATGAAATTCCACATACGGATTTTCGATTCCAAAATAAAAAAATTTAAATTTTTTTTTCAGTATATATACATATGCACACACACACACACATATATATTTATTTATTTATTTAACCAACTAGTCTAAATGGGAAAATAATTTTTCCAAAAATAATTCTACAGGAAACTTTTTCCAACAACATCCGGAAAGCCAACATACAAGGGATATGAATTTCTCAAATAAAAAAATAGATAATTCTTTTAACTTGCCGAGGCATGAATTTTAAGAAGAAAGATCAATGATATTTCTCACATATTAATTTAACAAGAAATTTCCCAAAAAGATCAAACCTACAAGTAAATTTTCTATAGAAAACTAAATTTCTTTCTGAGGAAGGTTTCCTTCCAGATCCTTAACTATATTCTTCTAGGTTCTTCTAAATTCACAATAATCTCAAATTACAATTTTGCAATAGTTTTCCACTGAGAATTTCATTCCGCAGAGGATTTTATTCTATAGAGTATTTTATTCTATAGAGGGTTTCATATAGGACAATTACAATTTTAAAGCAAAACTCAAACTTAAAAGCTTGCACATACAATCTTTTCTAGAGGAAGATCTAAATTAAGAAACTTTTCAATATAAAACTAACAAAAATTAAAGAAGAAACTTGTAGTCCAACACCTGTGAATTTGTATATTGAAGTAGCACCTCCTCCATAGTTCCAAGTATTTTCTCCCAGACAAACAATAGCTTCCTTCAAAACAATACAATTTCACAAACACAGAAACTTTTCCTGAGAGTAATTTTAAAAATATCAAGAACACAAGGCTTTTCCCGAGAGCAATTTTTTTTCAAAAATTTCCAGAACACATGCAAATCACAAAAAGACTTTCTTTTTTTTTAATATTTTCCCCAACACACCAAATATCGTTTGTGCTTCTCCGTGAAGAAGCTTCTCACTTCTCATAAATTCTTCTAACCCATGTTAAAACTCAAAAAATATCTTTAACAACCAATTTGCATAAAATCCTCCAGATATTTAAAATTAAAATATTTACTAATTCTAAAATATTAACCATTTCAAATTTAACTTAATTAAACTAATTTAATTAATTAATAAATAATGTAATCCTAAGATTAGACTATTTACCAATTAAAATAAATTAATTAATTTACAACTTCTAACATTAAAATCAGATTGATTTAATAATTAACTTAAATAATTAAATCCATGTAATTGCCATTTACAAACTTTGCAACACAATAATTCAAAGCAAAATTAAACAAATTTTTACAAACAAAACCGACTAGACACGACGACACACTGTGACTAGGGTAAAGACTTGACACATGACTCCTAGCTACTATCTCTCAATCAACATTATTGTTGGGCAATGGACACGCTCAAACCTGTGAAGCCAGGTGGAGTCGATGTCATGTACCTACAAACTTGTAAACATGACATATTTAGAACATACATAAATACATCATAATAGAACATGTTGTGAAGAGGAAATCGTGAAATTGTAGGGCACTCACAAGCAAGTGATGCAATTTTGACCCCTTCACCAATACACTATCACGAAACTGAAAAGTCTAACATATATAATCTACTCATGTGCAAATAACAATGTTATTCCAAATAATCACTATTCTAATCAAAGGCATGTCAAAATGATAACATCAAAATAGATTAACATCACATCATAACATATAATCCACATTGCTCTAACGTTAGCGATCAAAAATAACAAAGCATCGTAGTGTAAACATAAGAGAAAAATAGAGGGGTGTTACATTCTCCCCCCCCCCTAGGGTCAAACCAGAGTCATAATCCTCTAAGCCAAATAAACTGCCAATCCAAACAACGAACATGGTGCAACAACTACTAGCAAAGTCTTAAAAACACATATCCTAACATAACAAGAATCAATGCAGAGAAAACAACACTAAAGGAACTTCCTTAGCCTCTTGTACTACAAAATTTCTATGAGCTCCCGAAACAGCTGCCTATCCACTACTAGTAATCTCCACATCTGTACCCTGATGCTTTGTCTGACGATGATCAACCACTGCACTCATTCCATGAGTCCTTCTTGCATCATTCCTTGTTGGCTTCATACCCATCAAATTTTGACTAAAATCAACTGATTTTCTTTGAGGACACTATCTACCTGTGGCCCTACTGGCCACAAGTGTAACATCTTATACCTCTACCCATTGCAGCTTGCGCACTCTATGTCGGCCACTCCTGATGGTTGTGCTTACAATGCCACCAATTATGGTTCTTTCTAGATTGAGAACCATTACCACTATGATGAGGTTGTGAAACCTTACGCTTAGGTTCAGAGTGTTGCTACTGCAGAACACTCTCCTATCTAGGGCCTAGCTGGGTAAGAAACTCCTCAAGCAAAGAACATAACTGAGGACCCAGGTGCTCCACACAATCCTTTTCATGGGGACTCAGAAAATAAGAGTTCAGATGATTAACTTCACGACCACCTCTCCTAGGAATCCTATACACACCATCCAAGAAAGGAGTCACAACTAGAAGGCAAAATTAATATATAGAAACTCATAATTCAAGCATCGTACTCATGATTAAACATACATTCTACACACACACACCAATACACATCACCAGAAATCACAACAGAAAGCCACACATGGTTCCATCTGGACATTGGAAAACAACATACCAATCCATGATACAAAATTCATCAACCAAGAGCCAAAGTACATCTCATATAATCCATACATCACAGCAGTGGCTTGATGGTGTTAGGAAACACATAAGGTGAGACCATCCAAACAAGACCACAATGACCTGTCTCTTGTTGTATAAGGTGATTAGCTTCCAAGAGATAGTCATCACACATAGGTGGGTAGTGGGTTCTAGTTGCATAAAAGCCTCACATACCCCCATCCTCAATGTTCCCTATGTCTACTTCCTCGTATACACTCACCAAGTCTGTCTCATACATCCTTGGAGAGGATTCACATTACGACACATTGCGAACATTGAAAAGATTAAAGATAACTAGCTTAGCCACCAAGGTCATAAAGAAGAGAAAATTAAGGTTCAATTTCAACAATAAGGCAATAAATACGTGTAATTTCAACACTAAATCAAATATATAACCACTAGGGTTATACACAAATATGGTAACAAGTTGTGTCTAAACCATCACAATCAAATATAATAAGGTGTCGGCCTTCACAATCAACTGAAAATCATCAGTAACCAAAAAGAAATTTCACAATTTTTAAAATTGTACTGTACAACACTGTGTTACTAAATACTAGCCACCAAATGAGGAAGGAGCGAACAACATTCAGCTATAATAATAGCCCTCATGTGGTGCAGAGTGAGCACACCATCCACATGACCCAGAGTGCACTCCATGACTATCACGTCGTCACTCAACATGGTCATATGCCAGCTAGAGAAGGCACGTACTGGTCATATGCCACACGACAGTGTGTTTGTGGGTCCACAGAAGTAGGCACACACAGATCACACCTTGCATCACGATACCTCATGGAGAAGGCACACATAGGAAATCATTGTAGCCAAAGGTATACATGGCTAGGATCTACTCATATGCTACCCAACCAACATGTTTGAAGTAGCCATGAGTATCCCTCTACAAGTGTTCGAGGCCCCATAACGCTCATCACACATGTAGGCTATCAAAGACAATCTCATAATGCGTCATCATGTGTCTAAGCATGTGGCATCATGTAACACGCCATTAGATGTCACCAACTCACTATGTCAGAACATCAATGAGGTGTGTCATCATATCTATTGCATCATGTTGGGGCATGTGCAGATAACGCATATATACATAATGCAATACAATACTATCAATATGGGGCTAATCGAGCTTCACCTCTCATACGGACTAGGTTAACTCAATAATGCCAGATCAACGTCTCTATGGACAAACATGCATATACTAGCAGACCTATGTTGTTGTACTCAAATCTATGGAGCTTGGGCTAACACTTAAGGATCAAGTATCTTGATCCATCATAAGGGAAAGTAGTGGGTATGTCTCCTCGAGATTGGTTGAGCTTAGATGCTTTGTGCCACAATATGCGTATGCTGCACACTCCACCCAAGGAACTTTGTGGATGCTACTATCCCTTTATAGATTGAGGGGCTAAAGGACCAAAAGAAAAGAATCTATGAAACTAACTTTTGGTTACTCTTATATATAAGTTTCAACCACACATGGGTTGGCCCTCAATCAGGTAACAAACATGCAAACACACATTTTGGTATGGTAACTTCCACATCAAAATGCAACTTTTCCCCATGGATGGGTACCAAGTATCACCATCTCATGGACACACAAAGCAATTACGGGGTATTCACAACACTTAAAGAAGACATAGTTACTGGTTCCTTACATTTACACGGGGCACAATTACATACATAATCCCATAGAAACATCTAATTCCATAACCCATGGGATACATATCATTACTTTCATCCATAATCTTTTATCAGTTTTCTCTCACTCTACTCTTTTCCCATAGAGTACGTCATGCTAAATGACAAAGCCATGAACATGTGATCTCTTAACAGCTCCACTAACAGATTCACAAGGACAACATAGTGGACTCAAATGTACCTAGAGTACCCAGTGTATGAACCTGGGGCTTTGATACCATGTGTAATGTCCCACATCGTAACCCTAGAGGAAGTTGCAACAACTAAGAAAGCTTACATTTTTTATTTATTTAAAGTGCATTATTAACATGGAACATGCACTACACTATCACAACAACCTCTAAGGCACAAGACAAAGGTTACATCTAAATCCATAACATCTACAATACTCAAATAGCACATTTAATTAATTACTAAACAAGAATTAAAGTACATACATTTAAACCTAGAAATTACATCACATAGATAAAATGTACATCAAGAATCCAATATTACATTAACTCATCAATAAAGTTTACATCACTCATTCCCAGAATGAGGTAGATCATACATATGAGTTACAAAATACATGAGACCACCTTGAATACAACTAAGGGGTAAAAAAAGTACAAGAGCCATCTGTAGTAATAAACAATGCATGAAATAAACAAGCTGGAATCTACGAGCTCTCTACTAGAAAACCTCGCCATCACGATCTGAGGAAATGGGACCCAAAGGAGTAAGGTGAATATTCCACCCAACCAAGTGGTACCCGAAGGCTCACCCCCCGTGCTAGGAGATAGTAACAAGGATCCTAGAGAAGACCTACTACCTCTAGGCATAGGCTAACACATAACTGAACTTAACAAACACCAGTACAACACTAACTCAAAGGGTACAATGCTACCTAAGTTAAATAACTAGTTACACCAGTGAACCATACATACTGTTGACCTAGGAGAAGTGTCTCCAGAAAGGTGCATGGGTTACCTGACAGATCTTCCCAGACCCTAGCCCCCATCAAGATTCACTCTCCTACTGTCAACACATGGAACAAAACCACTCCAAACTTAGGAGGAAAAACATTCTCGTTCAAGGAAACTGGATGACTCACTGAGCTCAACTGAACACACTACCCAAGGGTAAGTAGAGGGATGATACCAAGAAACAAAACAATCCCAAATGAAAATACTACAACTGGAAGGCTTAATAACACAACTAACTAGTTTCCCCACTAAAGTGAACAAAAGAAATCATAAGTGCATCCAAGAGACACAATAGTACAATAATCTAATCTTATTAGTAGTTTACTTATAGGCAATAAAGCAATTAAATATAATTCTATATTCCAATTCCCCTGATTCAACTTTAATTTAAACTCAATTTCTTGTATTATAATTTTTCATTTAACATTGTCTACTTTGTTTAAATCACCTTTCCAATTTCACTTAATATTAAAATCAATTTCCTCAATTAAAATAATGTTTCTATAAAATTATCTAATCATGCACTTAGTGCATGCACCATTTTACAAAATCATTAAAATAAATATACATGTATATATATATATATATATAATTATATATATCCATTGTATATAAAATTATACATAAATAAACAAATATATATGATTAAAATAACATAAACTTGATTTTTAATTCCAAATAATACTATATTAATAGCACAAATTTAAATATATTTATATATTTATATATATATGTATATACATATAAATAAATAAATATATTATTACATATATATATTTATCCATCTAAATATAACATATTTATATAAATATATATTTTATTAAATCCCTCATTGAATAAAATGGATGAAGTCCAAGTTGAAAGGAATGTGAATCCTTGTTGGAGAGGGTTGTGGTGACCACAGTTGAACCCCATTATATGGGGAGTGGACTGTGGTGAGTCCACCGCCCCTTCCTTTGGGGAAGTGGCCATGGAAACACCACCATCCACCTCCCTTGGGGTGCGACGGTGGTTTTCTACCTGCCTCTCCACAAATACATCAACCACCAAATATTAATATAAATTTTTGTCAATGTAAAAAAACCCGTGGATAATGAAATTCTGCATACGGATTTTTTCGATTCCAAAATAATAATCTTTAAAAAATCATTTTTCCAGTATATATACATATGCACATATATATATATATATATAAATTTATTTAACCAGCTAGTCTAATTGGAAAACTAATTTTTCCAAACAAAATTCTACAAGAAGCTTTTTCCAACAACATCCGAAAAGCCAACATACAGGAGATATGACTTTCTCAAATAAAAACATAGATAATTCTTTTAACTTTCCCAAGCACGAATTTAAAAAAAAAAGATCAAAAATATTTCTCACATATTAATTTAACAAGAAATTTTCCAAAAAGATAAAACCTACAAGAATTTTTTTTACAAAAAACTAAATTTCTTTCCGAGGAAGGTTTCCTTCCAGATCCTTAACTATATTCTTCTAGGTTCTTGTAAATTCACAATAATCTCAAATTACAATTTTGCAATAGTTTTCCATAGAGAATTTCATTCCACAGAGGATTTTATTCTACAGAGGATTTCATATACGACAATTACAATTTTAAAGCAAAACTCAAACTTAAAAGCTTGGACATAAAATATTTTCCAGAGAAAGATCTAAACTAAGAAGCTTTTCAATATAAAACTAACAAAAATTAAAGAAGAAACCTATAGTCCAACGCCTGTGAATTTTTATATTGAAGCAGCACCTCCTCCATAGTTCCAAGTATTTTCTCCCAGATAAACACTAGCTTCCTTTAGAAAAATACAATTTCCCAAACACATAATCTTTTCCCAAGAGCAATTTTTTTTCCAAAAATTTCTAGAACACATGCAAATCACAAAAAGACTTCCTTTTTTTTAATCTTTTCCCCAACACACCATATATTTTATATGCTTCTCTATGAAGAAGCTTCTCACTTCTTCCCGTACATCCACAAATTTCTCCCCGTGAATAAATTTCCAACAACCTCATAAATTCTTCTAACCCATGTTAAAACTCAAAAAATATCTTTAACAACAAATTTGCATAAAATCCTTTAGATATTTAAATTTAAAAATATTTAATAATTATAAAATATTAACCATTTCAAATTCAACTTAATTAAACTAATTTAATTAATTAATAAATAATATAATCCTAAGATTAGACTATTTACCAATTAAAATAAATAAATTAATTTACAACTTCTAACATGAAAATCAGATTAATTTAATAATCAGCTTAAATAATTAAATCCGTTTAATTTCCTTTTACAAAATTTGCAACACAATAATTCAAAGCAAAATTAAACAAATTTTTACAAACAAAACCGACTAGACCCAATGACACACTGTGACTAGGGTAAAGGCTTGACACATGACTCCTAGCTACTATCTCCTAATCAACATTATCGTTGGGCAACGGACATGCTCAAACCTGTGAAGCCAAGTGGAGTCAATATCCTATACCTGCAAACCTATAAACATGACATATATAGAACATGCATAAATACATCATAATAGAACACACCGTGAAGAGGAAATCATGTAATTGTAGGGTGCTCACAAGTGAGTGATGCAATTTCGTCCCCTTCACCAATACACTATCATGAAACTGACAAGTCTAACATATATAATCTACTCATGTGCAAATAAAAATGTTATTCCAAATAATCATTATGCTAATCAAAGGCATATCAAAATGATAACATAAAAATAGAGTAACATCACATCATAACATATATTCCACATCACTCTAACGTTAGCGATCAAAAATATAAAAACATCATAGTCTAAACATAAGAGAAAAATAGAGGGGTGTTACATCTAACCCTCCATTTTTAAGACCAAATCTCCACCCTTCATCCTCAAATATCTCAACCAATTTCCTAAAAATGAGGAGATATTTGGAGTTAGAACTAACCTCATCCCCTCATCTTCCTTGATTCACTCTCCTTTGTGGGTGCTAAGGTGCAATCTCAACCCTCCTTTGTGGGTATTGAGGTTCAATCTAAACCTTTGATCTAATTCTTGAAAATCTATAAAATCACTCTCATTCCTCCATAATAATCACCTATAATTGATGGGAAAGGTTGTTGGTGTCACTACTTGCATCATTTAAGTTCTCATTTATCGAACCGAGTGTGTCTCAGAGCTATATGTGATGAGGATCACTCCAAAAATTGGGGGATTTTTCACTGTAAATAGTGACTTTTATTTCGGCCAGTCTCCTTCAGGAGCCTTCAGGAGCTCTCGAGAGTAGAACACAACAACTAATTCATAAAGGCTAACTCTAAATTATCGACTAACTAATTCTTAAATAAACCTATTTTTATCCTAATAACTTAGTTCAGACTTTACTTCACTTGATTGTGATTGGTTCATTAGAAGATCTATGAAATAACTCAAATTAACTCTAAGTCTAAAATGCGGAATTGAAATTGGTCAAAAAGGAATTCTATTTACGCTTGTTGATAATGAACACTAATCTATAAAATAGTGAATCTATTTACGTTTGCAAGATAATAAACACTAAAATAGAAAGAAACAATACTAATTCCCATGAATAAATTCCAATTAAGCCACAGTTTGATCCTTACATTAGTCATTGTTATCAATCTCATTACGACTATATGCATTTGAAAATAAGTACTTAATTTAATTTCTACAAAAAATAATTCAATCTACAGTAAATGAATGAACTCTAATCTACAACAAAGCATCTTAACTAATTTTAATCACAAAAAAATAATCTGAGTAAATGCAATTACTAAACATTGATCAACAAGAATTGAAATGCTTAATCTTCAAACCAATATAAATCAAATAGAATTTAACTGAACCAAATAACATAAAACAAGGTCACCTCCTTTAGTTGAGTGGGCCCTTCTCTTCCTCTAGAGGGAACTCTAACACAAAGATTCAAATCAACTTCTTATTTGCATTCCAATTGGCCAAAATAGGTGAGTAGAACAAAAGTACATAGTACCAAAAATTACAATATTCAGCAAAAGATTGACTAACTTCAAACTAAACCTAAGGACATATATTTATAAGGATATCTCTTATTTTGAATTCAAAAAGATGGCATTAGCCTCCAAGATACAAAGCACCAACTAAAAGACTTAAAATGGAACTGAAGTAGACAAAGGGATTTTCTAGGTCACTGCTAGAACAAGGAGTTCCCAAACTGACTAGAAGGAGCCGATTTGAAACTTTAGTAAATCATCATCCAACTGGAGCGTGATTGAATTCATACTATTAAACAAATATATTAACTTTTATCTTTGAAATAAGTCATTAATCACCAATCTTTAATTACGTGAACAAGATCCTCAAAAATAGGATACTAATCATGACAACAAAAGATTCAAACTACATAATTATCTCATTATTAATTCCACTAAAGCAGCACATTCTATGAAAAGTATTACTTCTAATATATTCACTAATTTAGCTAAACATAAGACAAAACAATCAAATATATGAGCATATAGTCTACCACTACTAATGTTAATTAACAGTAACGAAGTCTTTTTAATCAGAAAACATCTATTTAAAAGTATCACTGAGGGCTATCATCATTCTCCCCCTCATGTTATCAATAATGTCCTCATGATTATTTATCAATTATGATAGTGCTTTATTTTTTCAACGTCTCCATCCACAAAGCACAATCAAACACTACTTCCCTATATTTTTCTGCAATTTTGTTTTTGATGGTGAATCCATTGTTCTCCTTCAGTTTCTCAAACCAAGACCTAAAGAATTCTGCTAGAATTTTGTCAGATGCATTGAGCTTTGGAGCCGACATTATGATAATTGGCATCCTGAACCACATACCAATCCAGAATTCTTGTTGTTGCTCAATTAAACTAATCACATACCTTACCCTGGTTAAGCTCCATATAATGTTATTTGGAATTATTGGTCCCCTCCTCCTTAATGCATCTTCTGAGGTGGAATCATATCTTTCCTTACATGCCTTCAGTGCCAATGAAGGAATTGTTCCTTCACTATCCTAAAAATTTGAAATACTCTGCAGCAAATTGGAAACATAGATAGGATTGATATGATTCTGTCTAACTATGGATCTGAACTGTTTAATATACTACATTGCATTAGGCTTCTCTCCTCTTATAGGTAGACCATATATTTTATGTGCTTCTCTATATTCCTTCATTCTTTTTTCCCATTCAACTTTATTCTACATTAAAGAGACAAATGATCTTATTTGCAATTCTCCAACATAAATATTCAAAAAGGAATCATTAATGTCTCCCATGAGAAATCCATGCTGGAAGAATTCACACATTAAATTTTGAACATCCAAATGACTATTGAAAACTTCCTCCACAAAATCTCTATCTCCATTATAATGAAGTTTCCTTTTTAGCACTAATTGATTCATTTTCCATTGCAAGAAATTCTCTCTTCAAAATAGTGCATACATGCCTGATGGCTTCCTCATTGCTAACAATGCAAAAGATATTTCCACCACCTATTCAAATCTTCCTTCTACTTCATTTCTCTCTTCCTCCAATTGTTGAATTTTCCTTTTTAATTGTTCATTTTCATGTTTTAATTCCATTGCTGCTAAAGAAAGATATCAAGGTTGAGCTCTTCATGGAATATCTAATGGAATAGGAGGCAGAGCAAGATATTTGGGTGGAGCAGATGAAGTGGAAGCTTCCTGTGAATGTAAGTTAATAGATTGCTATCTCAGTTCCTCTTCCTTTAGTCTTCCTATTTCCACAGCAATGAATCTTGCTATTTCTTCTACTCAGGCTTATGCTTGTGCATTAACCTGTGGTAAGGTCCTTTCTAATATACTCAACTATCCCCATAGAGAACTTTCTTTTTCAGCCATTTCTTTTTCTAATTGCTTCATTTTATTCATAGAGTTCTGCAATTCTTCTTCTTTTCTTTTCAAATTTTCTTCAAGAAACTAAATTTTCTTTCTTTCTTGTTCTAGTTCATCTTCTATTCTTGAAATTTCCATTATTCTTAATAACTGCTCTAAGTCTTCTTCCTTTTGCATGTTAGGGGCTTCTTCTTCTTCCTCAACAAATGGCTCTTTACCTTTTCTTTTCTGAACAGACAGAGAAGGTGAAGGGGATCATTCAACCTCTTCATCCTCAAATTATTTTGAGGCTTCCCTTTCTTTTGACTGTGTGTTTGATGTTTTAGCAGAATCATACAACTCTCTCATAGGTGTTCTTTTAGGGGGTATAATTGGGGCTTTAGGAGGATTGTAAGTTTGCTCAGGGGTTTGCATTGGCATTTGAACCTCTACACGGACTTCAAAGGTTTCTTGATGGGTTTCAAAAATAGAGGTTTCTTCAGGAGTTGACACAATAGTCTCAACAGTGCTAGGGTTTTCCTCAGTCGAATCTTTCTTTATTTTTTTGGAAGCAATACAAGTTACTTTAGTGGATTCCTATAGTTTTCTCTCATCCTTTTTCTACTCTTTCTTAGAAGATTCTCCTTTTTCTAACCTTTCCCTTTTTGGGTTTTCCTTTTTGTTTTTCAATAGGTGCAAACAAAAACTCAAGCCACCCTTGTTTACCAGATTCTTTCTTCAAGAAATGGTGTTTAATTATCAAATGAATTAAACCATTATATCTTATTGAAGACTCACCCTAGATTTTACCCAAGAAACCATTAAGGAAATTTGTGAAAAGAGAAATGTTGGTAAATTGATTCCGACAGAGGGCTTTGTGCTCCCATACCTCAAATGTATTAATATTTACATTTGTGGTCCTAATATTGTGTCGTATTTTCCCTCACAAGTGAAGAACTTCATCAACCACGTGACAACAATTCTCCAAGGCTCGTCCAAGCTATTATGGGAAATTCCCCATTGATCTCCTTTGTGCAAAAGAATCTCAGGCTTCTTTTCAAGTTCTTCATCAAATGCTGACATCAATTTTTCAAATTTCACATGGCCTTTGTTAACCAGCTTCCCCTTAGTAGGAATACCTGATATTTCACTTATTATTTTAGGAGTAACTTCAATTATCTCATCTCTAACCCTTGTCACATTCACATGAAAATTTCTTACGAAATCTTCAACTAATTCCTACTGAAATCCTTCATAATTCATAATAAAATCCAATCAACCAGCTTCTCTCAGCAACATCTTAGTCTCAGAGTCGAGATTGAAATTTTTTGGTTCTGAATTCCTTTTATTTCCCATTCTTCCTTTGTTTTTATAGATTGAAAATGGCGGACTTGGATTGTTCAAAAAATTTGCTGAATACATGTTTCTTGTTTATGAAGCTTCTATTTTCAAATCATGACACGATGTGTCATAACATCCTACATTAATTCCTTTTACTGCATCTGGATGCCTCACACACAACAACCTTGCACTTGCAATTTGATTTGCGAATTTGGCGACAGTATTGGCACATGTATAATAAATTTGAAATGACATAAAACTTTTCAACAAGATTTGCAATCTTTATGAGTCATTCAAATGTCACATCAACCTCTCCAACCACTTTTGGAATGACTAAAAGAAATTTTTTAACATTAATAAGAAGTTGGTAGAGGTTTCTATGCTCATAAATATCTACTTAATTTCACATTATCTTAACTAAGTTAGAAAATGATACCTCAAAAAATAATATTCACAATAAATGCGTACCTTAATTTATTTCCAAAGTTAATTTGAGCATATTAATTAACTCAGTTGACATTAATTACAACGAGTCAATCAAAAGAAACTTGAAATTAACAAGAAGGTTATTGCTGAAAACTTAAGATATCTTTAGGAGTTATCAGGAGCAAACTGAAGTAGATCCAGGAAGACCGCCATTTTTGGTTTTCAACCATTCCTTCATTTTTTTTCTTTTTTTCTGAGAGATAAACCGACATTATTGGTTTTCAATTTATCCCCTTTATTTAGAAGGTAAACCACCATTTTTTGGTTTTCAATCTACTTTTTTTCATGACTTTCTTCAAAAGGTTATTCCAGAACACATTCTACCATGGAAGAAATATCTTCCATTAGAAAATGTTATATTTTGTGTTGTAGATCTGATAAGAATTCATCTCTTGATGTAGGTTTATGGTATATCTTCAGTCTATGACCATTAACTAGCATAAATCTTCTCTCTCCATCAATTGGTACCAAGTGAACTACTCCATTTTCAAAGACTTGGTCAATTTCATATGGTCCCATCCATCTTGTATGGAACTTTCTTTTAAACTCATGAAATATGTAATGAAATAATAATGCCCAATCTCCCTTTTTGAATTTTATAGTTACAATATGCTTGTCATGCCACTCCTTCCCTTGTTTCTGGATCATCTCCATGTGTTGAAGAGCTTCCATTCTCATCTCATCTAATTGGTTCATTGTAAAAATCTACTCTTCTTTGCTTCTAACAAGTCAATGCCAACATCTAATGGTGTCTTCAATGTTTGCATCTCGAACTCGTTTGCCATGACTATAGTTTTCTCATACACTAGTTCATATGGAGTGAACCTTGTAGTAGTCTTCTAGGTTGTATTATAAGCCCAGAATACTTCATCTAACTTCTCTACCCAATCTATTTTCCTGAATGAAACAGTCTTTGTCAAAATGTTTTCCAATTCCCGACTGGTAACTTCTACCTACCCATTCTCCTGTGGATGATATGGGGTAGACTTTATATGTGTCATCTCATATCTTCGCATAAAATATTCCATCATTATAGACACAAACTACGGCCCTTGATCAAAAACTATCTCCCTTGGTGCACCGAATCTTTGAAGAATATGCTTGTACATAAAATCAACCACTTTATCTTCTCTTGTTGTTGGTAAAATTTTTACTTCAGCCCAATTGGTGACGTAATCTATACAAACCATAATATAATGTTTCACTTTGCAAGGTGGATCAACAGGTCCCACAAAATCAATTCCCCATTTTTTGAATGGTTCGAGAACTATTTGAGGTTGTAATGACATCTCCATTGTTGGTGTAGGTCTTCCCATGTACTAGCACTCATCATAATGTTTAATAAAGAATGAAACATCCTTTGTCATAGTCAGCCATAAATAACCAACTCCTAAAAGCTTATGAATAGTCCTAATCACCAAATAATTTCCTCATTTTGGCTCATGATGATAGGCATGCACAACTTCATAAACGTCAATCTCAGCAACACACCTATGAAGAACATTATCAGGACACATCTTAAATAATACACCATTAATCCATTGAAATCTGGAACTTTCATGAATTAACCTCTCTTTTTGCTTAGTGTTGAAATGATTGCAATACTTCCCTATTACAAGATAATTTTCAAGATTAGCAAACCATTGAGGATGTATGGATATTGCAAACAAATTCTCATTTGGGAATGTATCATCAACTGTCTCCTGATCACCTTGCAAAACAATTCTTGAAAGGAAATCAGCAACAACATTATCTTTGCCAGACTTATCTATTATAGTTACATCAAATTCCTACAATAACAATAACCATATTATGATCTATCCACCCACCACAACCTTGTTCATCAAATATCTAATAGCAGCATGGTTTGTGTGGATGAATATTTTGTAACCTGTAATATAATGCCTGAACTTATTAATTGCATATATCACAGCCAAAAATTCTTTTTCAGTGGTTGTATAGTTTCTTTCTATAGGATTAAGATTTTTGCTAACATAATAGATATCATGCATTGCATCATTATCATCTTTTTGTACCAAAACTGCACCAATAGAAAAATTAGAATCATGAGTATGGATATGAAATGGAACTCCCCAAATAGGTCCTTTAATGATTGGAGAAGTGGTTAAGTCCTATTTAAGTGTTTCAAAATACTGTTGACAATCATTTGTCCATAAGAATTTTGCATATTTCTTAAGCAATGTAAACAAAGGCTCAAACATTTTACTAAATCCCTCAATAAATCTTCTATAATACCCAACATGCCCAAGAAAGTTGTGAACACCAATTTGATTTTTAGGGATTTCTATCTTTTGAATGATTTCAACTTTCTTCGGGTCATCTTTAATTCCCTATTTGGAAATATGGTGTCCAAGAGAAATTCCTTCTATCACCATAAGGGAGCACTTTTCATGGCTTAAATATAACCTATGGTATTTACACCTCTGAAAAAACTTGTTTAAACTTTCAAGCACTTCTTCAAATGTTTGTGCATGGACTGTGAAATCATCCATATACACTTCCACACATGAGGTAGTTAGATATACAAAGATAGCTAAAACAACTCTCTAAAAAGTGGTTGGTGCATTGCATAGCTTGAATGGTAAAATTGTATAAGCATAGGTACCCCAAGGATATGTGCAAGTAGTATTATCTTGGTCTTCAAGAGCCACTTGGATATGATTGTATCCACTAAAACCATCTAAAAAAGAGAAATAACTACTACCAACAAGATTATCAAGTACCTCATCAATGAATGACAAAGGAAAATGATCCTTTTTAGTGGCTTTGTTTAATTCTTTGTAATCAACTCATACACACCACTTACCATTTTTTTTTGGAAAAATAAGTAATGGGGAAACCCATTGGCTATTAGATATTGGATAAATGAATCCTACTTTTAGCAGTTTTTCTATTTCTTGCTTACCAAGGTCTCTCAAAATAGGATTGATCCTTCCTTGACCCTATCTTACTGGATTAGCATCCTTTGTATAAATATGGTGTGTACAAATAGAAGGGTGGATTCCTCTCATGTCCTTGTATTCCCGTGCAAATGCTTCAGTCTAATTTTCTAAATTTTTCTTTAATTTCTTTTCCTGCAAGGAGGACAAGGATGAATTAATGAAGAGAGGTTTATCTCCTACTACCATGATTTCCTTGGTTTCATTTTTGACATCAAGTGGGTCCCCTACAAGTGTATTCAAAGGACACAAATGTGAATTCTACTAATGCAAGATTCCATAACAACCCTTTTTTTTCTTGACTTGTTCAACCTTTTTTAGGATTAAGACCATTTCCTTCACATTCCTCTACATGTTCCATTAAAGTAACCATTGCTAATTCCATAATACCATCTCCCTTAGAATCCATATCCTCATCAACCCAAGGTTGAGTAT
This sequence comes from Sequoiadendron giganteum, assembly GCA_007115665.2. NCBI lineage: Eukaryota > Viridiplantae > Streptophyta > Pinopsida > Cupressales > Cupressaceae > Sequoiadendron > Sequoiadendron giganteum. The sequence continues at coordinate 225,536,019 of CM021108.1, read as the reverse complement.
TAGACCGAGCTAATGGATGAGCAGGAGGATAAAGTGACAATTCTTTCTATTTTTCTCCATCATAAATGATCATGCTACTTGATCTACAATTTATCGATTTTGCTGATGTGGCCAACCATGGTCTACCTAAGATAATTGGATATCCAGAATCTTTCTTTCTAGCTTTAAGGACCAAAAATTCAACCGAATAATCCCATCTGTTAATGGTAACCATGACATCTTCTAAAACACCTTTAGGTTTAGTATTAAAATTGGTTTTCCAACTGTAAAAAAGTTGTTGTGGGTTGAATGCTTTTCATACCCAGCATTTCAACAATGTCTGAGGTGATAACATTGATAGATGCTCCTAAATCAATTAGCACGTTGGTTATATCAATTCCTCCTATACTCAAAGTTATCATAGGACTACCAGGATCATTATATTTTTGAGAAAGTAACCTTCCTGACAACACATCAGTGAGTTTTGTCCATATTTGGATTGTAGGAGGTGATTTCTTCTTCCTACTTGGAAATTTCATACAGAGAGACTTAACCAATTGATTTATTTCTGGTATATCTTTAATAGCCTATAGCAATGGTATTTTAATTTTAATATTTTTCAATTCACAAAGAAGTTGAGAATCTACCACATTCATATAATTCAGTTGAGAGTTGTTAGGAGCGATTTGTTCTATTTTCAGACGCTCTGGGTAGGATGCCTGATTAACTTTTCTCTCATTATTAGAGTTCTGGTTTTCCTTTAAATTATTTTTTTAATTTTTACTACCCTCCTAGTCTTTAACAATTGGTATGGATGGCACATTTCAGCTCCTTAGTTGAATATCATTAGCATCAATGGCATTCAATGTAGGTAGATTTTCATCAAAGCGATTTTTTTTCAGATTTGGAACAAGTTGTGCTAGCATATGAGGTTGGTTTACTTGTTAATTGGTAGGATTAGAACCCTATTTTAATTGTGGTGATTTTCTCCAAGGACACCTTGATTCCTAATTTTTCCATGTCTCAAATTGCATTTGATTTTATTTCCATTGTGGTTGATTATGTTGTCATTGTGGCTAATTTGATTGCCACTATGGTTGGTTCCACTAAGGATTCATCCATTCAGGTTGACCCCGGAATGTAGGTGGTGGTTGTGGTTGAAAGGGAGGATTCCACTGATTTTCATTTGGCCAATGGTTCTAATTCCACTTATTTCAAGGACCATACTGCCCCTGATTAGCATTATACCTAGTATTTTGAGATCTTTGGCCAACATAGTTAAGTTCTTCCTTCACCATTGGTGGTTTCTTTAGATGATTTTTAATCTCAGATAAAAGGCTACAAGAACTTGTTGCATGACATTTCTCATAGATCTCACAAATGTCAGCTTGATTCAATGGACACTCTCTCAAAAGATGTTTCCCTTTGCATTTGGAACAATAAATGGCTGAAGGATCAGTAGTCTTTTTATCTCCTTGCATATTGAGATGGAGTAAATAAATTTTCAAATTAGCAATTTCCTTCATTACTTGAGACACATCAGTAGTGAAAGCTTTATTTCTTTAGGAGCCTCTAGACCCTACTCTAGTTCTAGAGTAGTTTCTACATATTTCAACAATATCTTCCAAAGAAAGCTTATTGATATCTCCTTTTCCCATAAGATTCAAGGACTCTCTAGACTCATCATCAATTCCCTTTAGGAAAATTTTCTTACTTAGAATCTCATTATCCAACCCATTACCACATATTTTGTGCACAAATTAAAATCTATCAACATAATCCTCCAGACTTTCATCTTCCATTTGTCTCATTCACAATAATTCCTCTTTCCTATCCCTCACTCTGGAGTAATCTTGGTGTCTATCCAAGAACTCAGTTTCCATTTCATGCCAAGTTGATATTGAACCTGCACCTAAACCCATGAACCATCATAAAGCTGACTATTTTAAGGTAGAAGGAAATAGTTTCAACTTCTAGTTATTAGCTGTATAATCATAGGTCTGGCACAAAACCTTAAACTCAAAGAGAAATTGGTCAGGGTCCTTATAAGTATTTCGCCTAAAAGTAGGTAAAACTATATGTGAAATATTCTTCATAAGAGGCTCATCAAGTTGTCTATTTATATTAATAGGATAGGGAAAGGTCCTATTTGGTGGGGGATCATTTCCTTCTTGGTCACCCATTTCTTCTGCTTGATGATGTTCCTGATTATTTTCTTGATTTTTAATCTGATGTTACAAAATGTCTTATTCTTGATCAAAATCAATATTTTGTGGAAGAAACCTTCCTAGATGGTCTCTAGCTTGTCTCATCCACAAACTAAAATTTCGTCCTTATCAAAACTAAGGCTTGAAACTTAACAAACAGATCTTTAATAATTCCCCAACAATAGTGCCAAAAATGATGGGAAAGGTCATTGGTGTCACTACTTGCATCATTTAATTTCTCATTTATTGAACCGAGTGTGTCTCAAATCTTATATGCGATAAGGATCACTCCAAAATTTGGGGGGTTTTGCATTGTAAACAGTGAATTTGATTTCAATCAGTCTCCTTCAGGATCCTTTAGGAGCTCTCAGGAGTAGAACACAACAACTAATTTCTAAAGGCTAACTCTAACTTATCAACTAACTAATGCTTAACTAAACCTATTTCTATCCTAATGACTTAGTTTAGACTTTACTCCACTTGATTGTGATTGGTTCATGGGAATATCTATGAAACAAATCAAATTAACTCTATGTCTAAAATACAAAATTGAAATTTCTCAAAAAGGAAGTCTATTTACGCTTGTTGATAATGAACACTAATCTAGAAAATAGTGAATCTATTTACGTTTGAAGATAATAAACACTAAACTATAAAAAAACAATACTAATTCCCATGAACAAATTCCAATTAAGCCTCAGTTTGATCCTTACATCAGTCATTATTATCAATCTCATTATAATTGTATGCATTTTAAAATAAGTACTTAATTTAATTTCTACAAACAATAACTAAATCTATAGTAAATGAATCAACTCTAATCTACAACAAAGCATCTTAACTAATTTTAATCATAGTAAACTAATCTGAGTAAATGCAATTACTAAACATTGATCAACAAGAATTGAAATTCTTAATATTCAAACCAATATAAACCAAACAAAATTTAACTGAATCAAACAACATAAAATAGGGTCACCTCCTTCGGTGGAGTGGGCCCTACTCTTCCTCTGGTAGGACCTCTAACACATAGATTTAGATCAAATTCTTATGTGCATACCAATTGGCCAAAATAGGCGAGTAGAACAAAACTACATAGTACCAAAAATTATAATATTCAGCAAAAGATTGACTAACTTCAAACTAAAGCTAAGGAAAAATATTTATAATAATATCTCTTATTTTGAATTCAAAAACATGGCATTAGCTACCAAGATACAAAGCACCAACTAAAAGACTTAAAACAAAACTGAAGAAGATAGAGGGAATTTGTCAGGTCGCTACTGGAACAAGGAGTTCCCAAACTGACTAGAAGGAGACGACTTGAAACTTTAGTGAATCACCATCGAGTTGGAGCATGATTAACTTCATACGGTTAAATAGAGAGTTTAACTTTTATCTTTGAAATAATTCATTAATCACCAATCTTTAAATACCTGAACAATATCCTTAGAAATAAGATACTAATCATGGCAACAAAAGATTCAAACTACATAATTATCTCATTATTAGTACCACTAAAGCAACACATTCAATGCAAAGTATTACTTCTAATATATATTCACTAATTTAGCTAAACATAAGGCAAAACAAGAAAATATATGAGCATATAGTCTACTACCACTAATGTTAATTAATAGTAACAAAGTATTTTTAGTCACAAAATATCTATTAAAAGTATCACTGAGGGCTCTCATCAATAATTTGAGTATTGAGATCATGTTACTTTTAGTTTTGAGAAATTGAGTAAGTCATTTCATCTTTCATCTATCATCTAGGCCATCATTATTTTGTAAGCATAAGGATCTAAGCTTTGATAAATCTCACATACATCAACAAGCTTCTCCTTCAAATGGGATGTAAGGTTTGCATTTGTGCTTGATTTCAATATGTTTAGTTGGATTTGCTAACCATTTGTGTGTTGATTTCATAGAATAGAGGCATTCAATTGCATTTGGTAAGTGGGTTTAATCCTTTGATGTTTTGGGTCTTTTGATTTGTAACCCTAGTTGAAGAATTCTCACATATTTATGCAATTTCCACTTAACCCTCTTACACAAATAGAAGATATTTTAGATTTGAGTATGTATGGTACTATCCTTCATGTTTTTAGAACTAAGAGCAACACTTGATAAATAAAATATGAGGAAAATAATGAATGTATCTATTAGTATCCTAGTGTGTATGCAAATAAGAATGAGGCATAAAATGAGATATCTAGAGTCACCAACAAATATTTTAAGAATATTAAAGTATTATGGATAGAGGATTTTTGTATTGATTTTCCAAGAAAGTGAAAAGTGCAATGAAAACCCTAAGATGATCCAAATAATCATAACTTGAAATAAAATACAATTTTAGTATATTTTAAGAATATCAAAGTATTATGGATAGAGGATTTTTGTATTGATTTTCCAAGAAAGTGAAAAGTGCAATGAAAACCCTAAGATGATCCAAATAATCATAACTCGAAATAAAATACAATTTTAGTATATTAAAAACCAAAATGAAAGAATAATTGAAAATGAAAGAAGACCTATAAATGAAAAATAACTATAGATCACCTTATTGTGAATATTACACAAATATCATTTCAAAATAGGTGAAGGGAAGTCATCCTTTCTCAAAATAAATCCTCTTAAAGGAAATTGAGAAAGTAAGAAATGAAAAAATTCACTAAAGAAAACCTATCAACTTTGAATTATTTTGAATAAATATATCAAAATAAAATAAAGCTCATATTAGAATTCTCAAAAGTTTATTTGTGTGGTAAGAATGTTCTAGAAGGATCCCCATTTCATGAGATTGTTGCATATGTGTTGTTACTATGTTGTCATTGATGTCAACTTATATTGCTATTACTTGCACTAGTATATTGTCCTTGCTGAAAGTTTTGTTGAAGAGTTGTAATGTTGTCATTGGTACACAATTGTAACTTATCTTCTAAAGTTCTTGATAAAATATTTCACATGGCATATGAAGAGAAATGTATAACTATCCAAAATGTTAAAGGAACAAAGATTTAAACCATAGTTGCTTAGTCAAATTCTCAACATTTATCCACAGATGAAGATATGGCCTTGTAGTTCAGTGGAAAGTTCAATACAACTACATGAGGTATGTAGGTTCCAAGTTCCAAAGCATAAGTGTTACCACAAAGCTTTCCAATGTTAACAGAGTAATAAAAAGTTAAGTTCTTGTGTGTCATTGCCTAAGGAAGGATAGAAAGTTTGCGTTCTTCCTCGCATCATCTCATTTTTCCTTATAGTTTTGGATTTATATTCATGTAGATAGTATTCCTACTTAGTTTAATTCTCATATGGTTTGGTGCACCACTAATGACTTTATAAGCGACAGTATGTTGTCTTTGTTCTAGTAACTTGGAAGATTGGTTTGTTGGTGAGCTAATGACTTGCACCAACAAATAATTGCCTAAATCTATGCAAAGAGGTTATGAGAATCATGATTAGGTCTTAGTGTGTTCTCTAAAATATCTACAAGTTAATATTTGATCTTCTCTTGTATCACAGCCTATCTGAAGTTGAAATCTTTCTACTAAATATTTTTGCTAGCATGAAATGATCTGAATTGATAAAAGGGGTAAACAAGAATGTGTGGCAAGGCATAGTATGTTCATGACATGATCCACATGATGATAGTTTTATTTCTCTGGTACCACTCTTATTTTAGAGCTCATATGAAGAAGGATAAATGTTTACTAGGTTGACTTGATATGTTGACATGTTTGTGCAAGATGCTTGGAAGTGTGGGCCAATTTGAAGATGTATTCTATGAAAAAATAGGTCATTTCTATCTTTTGGTTTAGACTACATGCAATTTCCTTGTACTGTAGATATTTTTGGAGCTAGCCTACTATGGTTGATCCATGTCTCATGTTATTTATTTTATCTTGGCCAACAAGGAGAAACCTTTTGAATCTTGTTGAGGATATAAATAGAAGACCAAAGCTATTGAAAAGAGGTATAGATACATGGTGAATGTCTTTGAGAAGATAATGTATGAATAGGAATTTATATAACCTCTTTTGATAATGAAATATGGTAAAGATCACTTCAGAGAGCTCAATAGTGAGTGTAAGTGAACTGCAAAGAAACATGTGCAAGTATAAGTGTGTGAATGTGTGGTGAAGGTAGTGAGTTGAAAGTAACATAGTCTATTGAGCAAATGTATGTTTGAATGTACCAAATGTGAGTTGGAGGTAGCAAAAGTGTCAAAATACTATGCGAGGTTGTAACCTATTTTGTAGGGAGTTATAAAATTCCTTTGGTTGAGGCCATCAAACCTATTGTAAATTTTGTTTTCATTTTTCATGCTAGATTTGGATAGTAGATCCAAGCAGCTTGCTCACCGTGATTTTTCCCTTGTAGGGATTTCCATGTAAATATGGTGTTATGGTTGCATTTTTATGTGTTCTTCTGCTTGTCATGATTTTAATTTAATGGATGAGATAAATTTGATGATGTACTGATTCACCCCTTCTTAGTACTTCTGTGTGTTCAACAATTGGTAATTGTGACCACACAGCTAGGGTTTACAAAAATTTGACCTAACCTCAAATCAATGCAATTCACATGTATTAGTTCACTAGGAAAGGTTTTACATATCATTTCACATATGTTGAAATTATTTGTGATTGAGAAACTGAAGTGAAGAGAAAATAAAAAAAGAGGCAAAGTGATTCTAGTGTTGTGTGACACCCTACCAACAGAAATCAAAGGTATTTATTTGTATGATGTGAAACCCTAATGCTATTCAATATGTTTACTCCTCAAGTTTTCAATGTTCTTGAGTGACCAAGACCTAAATTCAAAAAACATCATTTCAAATCCATGGAAACAGACCTTGGGGATGCATTTTTTAGTGTTCCATATGGAGTGATTCATACAAAAGATATAAGAATGTACATTCATGTGAAAATGGATGAGTATAATCATGCAAAGTTAGGATAATTTTGGGTAGATAAGTTAACTGGTGATGATTTTGAATTGAAACCAAAGTATGCAGGTTTGATCAGAAAGAAATTAGATGTTTAGAACAATTTCCCTAATTTTTGTTATGTGGATGAGTGGGTTAGATATGCAATAAGTAGAATCCATGAAAAATCCTTATGGCTAGATATGTCATATTTGATCAACAAGCAAGCTATCAAGGTGATTATCAGGTTATTCTCTGGAGGATTCATTCCTATGATGAAGTCCGTGAAAAATGAAATGGTAATGAAACTAACTGGTGCAAAATTTGGCAAGTGTGACCTAACAATAAAGGACATAGATGATCTGATAGTTGAGTATTCTTCAATCATGATCAATTACAAGATATATTACACTAATAGAGATAATTTTTTGTCGGCCATATCTATGAACACTTCTCACCAGATGGTGAAAAAGGGTTTGGACATTTATTTATGTGAGATCTTGAGACAACAATTGATGGAGAACCTATAGAAGACAAAAGAATAAAATAATCCTTTTTGGTATGGAGCTCTAATCATTTTCTTGTTATTATACTTTCTTAGCGAGTTTCTCAAAATAAAGAGCATAATATGGTTAGATAATGGGCTTGCTACAATAGAAATAAGGGATCATTTGAGAAGATTTCAAGATGATCAGTCTAGGGATCAAGCTTTGTGGGGATTTTTCAAATAATTTCAATCTTAGATGAAATCAAGAGAGAGGATTCCTTAGAATGTTGTTGAGAAATACAAGAATGATATTTCCTTTATGGCTACCAGAGGTGAATGCATTATGGAAGAAGTGGAACCCAGAACAATCTAGATTCCTAAAATGGGATATGAAGTGGCATAATATTTAATCACAAGTCTTGCAAATCTAATGTTGTGAAAATGAAGAGACCCATCTATAGATAAGTTTGAAACCTATGAGGAGAAGTCTAGTGAAGTGCATCTAAATAAAAAGGAAAAATAAATAAAGAAGAATGTAGAGAAGATGATGGAAGAATTGGAGGAGATTGTTGGTTCCTCAAAAGGGTCTACAAAGAAAATAAAAGCTCCCTTAGTGGCTCTGCAAGAGAAACCAAGCACAAGAAGGTTAGATAGGACCTCTACCCCATCTCCCTATGTTCCAAAGTCCTCCATAACTATGCATGTAGTTGGTGTTAAGAAGAAAGCTATACCTAGTGCCCCTACAACACAACATAATCCTCTACATAGGAGAAAGAAAGAAAAAGATACAAAAGAAATATATATCAGCTATGAGGATGAAGAGGACATAGAAGAAGAAGGACCTTAGTTGATCCAAAGAATGAAATCCAGTGTCTCTCAAGTAGCTAGAAGTGAAAAGAAAACCAAAGTGGACATGGTTGATATCGATAGTGAAGAAGAAATTGAAAAGTAGAAGCAATATTTCAAGATCCATGTGAGGGAGAAGAAGACTAGGTTTTTAAAAGAAGAAAAGTCTCCTAAAGGTAAGTGGAAGAAGAAAGAGAAGACCCCTCCAATGAGAAAGCATATCCCTCTAAGGCTATATGCACTATTTAATGGTATTTTGGAGCATGGGATGTTGGAAGAAACCACTAAAATGTATCAAGAATGAGATGATACAGATAAGGAAACTATATAAGAAGCTATTGTGAAGTACATTTTAATTTTTTTACCAGCTTAGGACATATTAAAGATTAGTTTCCTCATGATTTGAACAATGTATTGAGTATCAGAAGGAAAGAAGTTGTTGAAGAAGATGAAAAAATTAGGGAATTTACCTTAGAGAAGATTAGTTCTTCTCTTTGTAATGAAGATATAGCTAAATTGTCTCAATTGTACAATAGAGAGTTAACACTCTAATGAGTAGGGACAAAGAAGACATAAAAAGATTGAAGAATGAAACATTGTATAAGGTTGTAGATTTGGAAAAGGAATTTAGAATGTCTCTTGATGAAGAAATTGAAATGCAACATGACACCTCTATGCTGAAATTCAATGAACCTAATATTGAAGATCATAAGCATGAGCTTGTAGAGGAGAATATTCAAGAAGAAATGATGACTAAAACTATTCCTCTAGATGTGGAGAATATGGTTGTAGATGAAAAGGAGAAAGAGAAACATGACATCCCAAAGAAGGATGAATCACAAGTAGAATAGAATATACCCATCTAGATATGAAGAAGGATGATGAGAAAATAGAAGGATAAGTCCCAAAAAAATTAGAGGTACAAAATACTAAAGACTTGCCTTCTCCAGATAATGAAAAATCTATTGAGGAAGACAAGAATGCATAAGACTACTCTGGTAGTGGAGAGAAAGAGAAGGAGAAAGAGAAAAGGAAGACCAAATTACTCAAATGGTTGGTGAATACTCCAGAGAACTTGGGGATTATTTGAAAATTATAATGAACATAAAAATTCAGTTCCAACTGGTGGTGTCAACATAGTTACTAAAAAATCTGATGTAGAAAGGACAAGTTAACATGGACACAATATCTCCCTTGCATAAATTACAACTTTGTGATGCATTTCATTCCTCCATGAGAAGGGAAATATTGAAAACTCACCAAAAGTTTGGTGAGATGATTGATGGAGTGATAAAAGTGTTGCAAGATAGCTTTCATGGTGCAAATATTAACAATTATTTATCCAATGTGAAAAAACTAACGCTACCACTTGATTCCTTTAAGGAATATTCTACCAATTTAGAGGAAATATTGGAAAAGGAAATTTCTAAGAAGGTAAATGACAAGAGGTTGGCAAATGCCTCTAAAAAATGCATTGTTTCACATGGTAACATTAGCATGATGGTGTGAAGATATTGTGAGTATATTGATGAGGATTGATAAGTATAATAATATATGGTGTTTTCATTGATGGAAACCCATTACTAATGGAAATCCATGGCAGAGATGGAGAAGTGTTGAGACTAGATGATCTAAATAATTGCCTAAGTCTAGAGTACAGTTTTCAATGTTTAGAGAACTAGTTTTTGGGTTCACGTTACTCCGCTATGAATAATATGGTTATGTAGTTTTAAGGTAATGTTGGTGCATGTAGGAAGAGTCTAAATACAAAGATTCATGACTTGATGTCTTCCCCAATCAAAGATAATGTTGATAGAGTATTAGGATTTCTAATGGTAGTGTTAGTGGTGTAGAGTGTATGTTGGAATGCTCCACATTCCACCATGGACAAAAATGTTGTTATAAATATTTGTAGAATTTTTTATAGGTTTCAAAGGTGTGTACATTCCAAGTGGAAAGTTATTTGGTGGTTTGAATACATCAAGGTGTGGATGAACAGTTGGTTCATTTAGTTTTACTTCACTAGTTTTGCTATGTGCAAATGACCTAAGTATTTTGGGGTCATGCAGAGTTGGATAGAGTATGGAGAAAAACAATGGGAGTGATTATGGGCCATTCAAACCTATCTTTTATTATAAATATATGTTTTTTCTGGTGTGTGTTAGTGTTTTAGGCTAACAGGTTGTGGTGTTGCATAATACATTAATTAGACTGGCCTAATTTATGTTTTTGTTTGTTGTGGTATATATACAAGGTTAATTCCTTGTGTGGAGGTCTAGTATGAGATGTGTTATGTGAAATAATTAAGTGTGTGTCTAATATTTGGTGCAGAGAGGTGAAAAGTGTAATTGTGGTGAAGTATGAAGTGTGTTAAGTCATTATTTTGAGCTTTAGTGTAACTGTGTCTTCAGCATAAGTGAGATGCATTGTTAGAAAATCATTTTGGTAGTGAGCCATCTTATTTTCTATATTGGTAGTGAGCCACTTCTTCTATTCTCTAGACAACAAGTCCTCTGAACAATGATTCCACCTGGTAGTGAGCCATTCTATAATATCTTATAACCAATATAATATATTGTGAGCTGATCCTCATCATGGTTTTTACCTGTTTGGATTTTCCCTATAAAATGTGGTGTTCTTTGATGTGATGCATGCTTTCCATGTTCTTTTCTAGTACTGCAAGTTTAATATGATGCATTGAATAAATGTTTTAAAGTTGATAAAGTTAATAAATTTTATTGAATGATGATTCACCCCCCTCTTATTATTTTGGGTGTTTAACAATAGGATTTCATCTATCCATTAAATATAGGAATCCCAAATGGGGTAGGAATCTATCATAACAATTAGGTATGAGCTCAAGCCAAAGTGTTAGACTCATTAAAACCATCCAAGTCTTGATTCACTCTCTGAAGACTACACTTCCTTATTTGGAGTACACTAAGGTTTTTGTCATTCAAGAGTATATAATATTAAGTATACTATGAAAATAAAGGATTGAGTCACACCTTCAAATTTTTTCTATAGCCTCAAGGAAAGAAAGCAACCAATCAAGGATTCCTTTGAGTATAGAGTGAATATATTTTATACTAGGAACAATCTTAGAGAATATGTTTTCCCTTGAATCATATGGTTTCTTTAATTAACCTATGTTATGTCTCTTAAACACACCCCAAGCCCCATCCTCAAATTCATGAGTATTGAGATCATCCTTTGTTTCCTAGACTATCTATATACTATACTTCCAAATTGAATCAACATGTAAGATATGTAACTTTCCATTTTCTAAACTAGGTTTGATGTGAATTTTTAGTGTGGGTGTGTAGCCCTTTTTAGGGCCCCTTTCCCATAAATAGTTCCTTTGTGATTTCTACCCATGAAGGGAAGCATACAAATCAATCAGCTATCATGGCCACTACTTGTTCCCCTGAATTCCATCTAATACCTAGTCCATATAGAATAACATCACCCTTTGACCAATGTATTGGATATTCTATGTATAAGATTATCAATCGATTTTCATTCTATTGGAACCTTCAAATTTTTGCATATTTGAAGTGCTTATGCACTTTTAGTTTGGCGACAAAGGCTAAGTCTACTTCCTATAGCATCTACCTCAAAGCCCGTCTTTGCAAATTAAATTTTTGCAACCCAAAAGTCACCATGCAAATCCATATAGTAGATATTTTTTGGGACATATGGTAGTATGCATGTTCAGTTTTGTACTTCTAGGATGAGTTCTAACACACCTTTTAATGTGTTTCTGACTGCAACTAGGCTCGATTTGGCATCCCAAAAAAGCTAAAAATTTCAAAAATCTAAGGGCAACCCATTTATTATTTTGGTCTCAAATGTATCCATTTAAAATTTCATCGAAGTGCAATGTCAAGTGATATATTAATGCAAACTTTTTCCAGTGTGGTGCACACCTCTAATAGGCCTAATTACAAAGAAAGTACTAAATTTCAGTTTGTTGGGTAAAACATGATTGCAAACCCATGATTTATTTAATTAATTTTGCTCACTTGAAAAACTAATGGCTCCAGAGTCTCCCATTTGTGCACAATGAAATTTCACCATTTTACTAGAAAGTTGAAATAAAGTTTCAAAGGTTTGAAAAGAAAATTTCATGAGTAAAATTCAATCATCCTGATGAGGTAGCACATAACTTATAAATAGCGCATATTTGAATGGACGATGTTAGGAGAAAATTGTGTTGGTTTTATTTTGTGCCCAGACTTTAGTGTATGATCTATTCCCAATGCACATGTTATATCTAGCACACATTTTCAAGGAGGAGAATAAAGTGGAATTGCACTAGGTATTATATTAGCCCATTTTAGATATATATTTTGAAAAGGAAACTCTTAGAAGGTTATTATTTGCATGTGCATTTCAAGTTTTAAAGGATAAATAGAAATCAAGAGTTGCGCCAAACTTGCCATTGTTGACTTTGACCCGAGTCTTTCCCATTGCATAACTTAATAAATCACATTCCTTGAGTCTCCCTTATCCTCCAAAGTTGTGATGTAAATGGCTTGGGCACTACAAATAGAATTTTCCACATGGAGAGGTGTTTGGGAGAGGCTTTGAACCCATGAACAATTGTAGATGAAGTGTTTTCACGTGCTAAGGATTTGGGCAGATTTTTACATGCATTGATAGGATAAAAAGATGTTATTTAAACCTCCAAAAAAGTTCTTGAAGCATTTCTCATGCTCGGGCATAAATTTTGGTAGTATTATGAGTGTTTTTGTGTTTCCAGTAGCACCAAAAATAGGCCAGAATTATTTTAAATGCCCCTCCACTATTCCTCATGTCATTGGACTATTCTTTGTGTCTAGAAGTGTTTTAAATGGAATATATGAACAAAAATGGGACAACATTGAGGAAAAACACTCAACAATGAAATTGAAGCACCAAGGCAAGAACAAGAATGCTTAGGGATGGTGAAGGAAAATTCAGGTTACTTAGGAAGGTGATAATTTCTAGAATACAAAGGCTAAATTGCTCAATGTAAAAGAATTTTTTTACTGACAATGACAGGGTAGATTTCCCAAAGTTAAAATTTCACTTGCAAAGTCAAATGTGATTGGTAAATTATTTTTACTATGAGGGAAAATTTGTGCAAAGGAATTGCAAATGAAGAATAAATGGGGGAAATAGAAAAGATTTAAAGATCCATTGGAATATTCCACATGTCATTCTATTGTAGAATTAGGTAACTCAAGTGTACCATGTGTCAAAGGTGGATGGATTCTAGGTCTTCTCCATTTTCTTCTCTGATCTTAAATGCAGAGCTATTTTCATTTTACTGGGGGTTCCAATTCTCCAGGTTTAGGGTATTGTAATTTTGTACAAGGTTTATTTTTGGAGTCAAAATTTCTTTAAATTTTAGAGTTCAATGTTGTAATCTATTTATTTAGTGGCCCAATAAAATCAGTCTGTAACTTAGGATGAGCTATGTCACACTATAATGTCTCCAAAATGTATGCATTATCTTTTCAATCAAAGTAATCAAGGATTATAATGATTTTTACTACACATTTGGTGCAATAAGTATTTGGTTGATGGATCTTGTTCAAGGAGCAAGTTATAGTGTGCTCTCAGTTAACTTATAAAGATATTGTGTTGTATTCAGGATCTCAAAGAATGTTATAGGTAAGTCCAAAAGAATGTTATAGGATCTCAAAGAATGTTATAGGTAAGTCATTGGTTTTATGTTCATGCTATTACTAGATAGGTTATTTCATCTTTACTCTGTTATGGACAAGGCACTAGTCTAGTATGCTTCTTTTGTGCAAATCCTGGAAGGAATCACCATTCAAAAGCCTAGAGAATCTTTTTGATTTCATGTTTAGTTTATTTCTAGTTTCTGTATCTTCATGGAGATTAAAGAACATAGAGGTTATGCTTTGGAATGATTTAGTTGTAACTCCTTTGTGTATTTTAGATGAAGATATTTCTAATTTATCTATTCTCAATGTTGTTTAAGGTGTAAAGGGATCATTCCTAAATTTAATTAAATTTATAACACCCTTTATACATTCATTTGAGAACCATCCAAATGTTAAAGGCTTGTAATGTGTTTTTTAGTGCAAGATTTTCATATTTGTAGACCATTTAATAGGAACACCCTCCTAAGTCCTATGGAGCTCAAAGTGTAGAAGGCTGGTTATAGTCTTGTTCATTGGCATTTTTAATCCTTGGTGTGATTATAATGCAAGATCTTTGTCTTAACCTATTGATCCCTTGGTTTAGGCATTGTTATTTTCCTTAGGATTGGGGGTTGCAACAAAAAACACCAACACATTCATCAAAAAAGTAATATAAATCAAACCAAGTCTATATGCATAGTATAATAACCTACTTGGGGTTTTCTACATTTGTATGAATTTCTTTTGGTTCATTAGATTTATCATTTTAGTTAGCAATCCAAGGTATTTCCTATCCCTTGGATTTTAAACAACATGGTGTTTACTCCTTGAAAATTTATAGGGATGGTTCCATATATATTATTTTTTCACTTGTGTTAGGCTATAAATGTAGTAGCTTAGAATATGATAAAATTAATCATAAGCGTGAGCTAGAGATAATATTGATAATGAATGTTGCTAGTTCTAGTTTCATGTCTTGATTATATTTTTAAAAATATATAAGATTTCACAAATCGAAATTTATTTATTTTGAAAGGAAAGAGGACATAAATATATAAATGCTTAACATTTACATAAATTTACATGGAGAAACTAAAATAATTGGATTAACCAAATTCACATAAAATAGGAAGCATAATTCTAACTAAAATCAAACTTTCAATTTCTAATAAAATATTTAGAGTCACATTTTACACTCGGATATAGATAGAATTAATCATTTTTTCTTCAATGTACCCCTTGTACTAAAAGAAGAACATCAATACTCATATTACATACATTTATTTTACAATCCAAAATTAATTTCCAACACCTGAATTTACTAGGTAATCATCCTTTTTTTTGTTAAATTGGACTTATACATCCTTTTCCTTGTCTTTTATTTATTGCTTCTTACATTTATTTAGTTATTTTATAGCTTTCACTAAGGTCTCTATTACCAAAATTTGAATATTGCTGGTTTCTTTTTTAATGTAATTATGGGTAAGTCTTCAATCTTTAATTCTGTAGCACATTTTCTTATTCTACCTTCTAACACATCTCTTAAAATATCTAGTACAAAACATTAAAATATTTTACAATGAGATCTTATGTTCTAGTTATAATTTTTAAAATCATTGATTTTTATAGATAATAATCAAACTTCATTCTAACTTTCTAATCTAGTATTTGAGGTCTTAGAGATTTTTCCAAATATGAATTTCTAGTAATATAGTTTTTAATATAAAAAAATTATGTTTAACTACAAGATTAAATTTCTAATGATCATAAGCCTATTTTTTTTATTATTCTTGTATCATAATTTTGAGTTCAAGATCATGATCACTTCACAATTTATGATTTTACAGTGCACTCTCTTATCCTTAACTTTTTTCTTTATTTCCATTTTGAATCTTTGTGACAAGTTTTCGTTGTAAAAAAAAAAGACACAAACAAGAGATCAAGATTTCTCAATAAAATTATTTTTTAAATGTAGTAAGTGAACTATTTACCAATACAAGAAAAACAAAACCATTAACAAGATTCATAAATTAAATTCTTGTAAATGATTAAAATAATTTCTCATAATATGTATGCTCATACTATGAAACTAATAATTTATTTAACATAAACATTAATTCTTCAATAAGATAAAATATATCATAATTCCAAGTATCACTAAGTAGTGATTCTCATTAATCCATGGGATTTACCAAGAGATGCTAAGAAGATATCATCATAACTCAAAAAAAATATAGGGAAGGAAACAAATCACATAATTTCCTATTCCTAAACTCCTCATAAGATGAAACATCCAAAGCATATAAACATATAGAGATAATAATTAGATAATAGGAAAATCACTAACAAGGTCCATGAAGGAAAATAATGTTTAGATTCATTACAAATTTAAACTTATTAAATTATCAGATTATATGTTGTGTTGAATGGTGATTTGGTCATCCCAACATAATGGAAACATACTAGTAACCTATAACATAAGAATTCCTTTCTATTTTAGGTTTTAGACTTACTAATACATCAATTGGTAATTGTTACCTTGTATTTTTTCCCACATCATGAAGATCAGAAAACAAAATTTTAAGTGACTTTTTATGTAATTTTTCAAACCGAGGCAATGTTTTGTATAGTTCGTTGAACCCCCCGTCTATCCGCTTGAGCTCATTTTATATCACTTTTTTGTGTTCTCCACCCGAGCTATGTTTTGTGTTGTTGTTTGAACTTTCCTTGAATGCCTTTGTGATGATTGGGAAACATCTTGGCATGTTATTCTAGCTCAGGCACACCTTTGTGTAGTTCATCGAACCTCCCACTTGGCTGCTTATAGACATTTATTTTTTAATTTAAAAGATAGTTATGTTGAGATAGGTGAAGTGACAACTTCCACATATCAAGGAGAAATTTAAGACATTAAATGCTCATCTACTCTCATATTTTTCCATGAAGTTTCAAGAAGGTTTGAAGTGTTTGAAAAAAATTCTCTTTGTGATGAATTCTTTGAGGATGAGTTTCAAACGAGGTACAAATTTCAGCTACAAGATTCGCCATTGAGATATTAACGGTATTCATCCATTTCAATTTGCTCTCTTAGATTATTTTTGTTTGAATTTTAGAAGAGTATCTAGTGTTTGAGCTATAAACTCTCATCCATGCTGAGGGTTATATATGCACATTATGAGTATGTGTCCAAACTAACCTATGAGGGACCTAAAATTAGTGATACCCATCTAGGGCCGATGAGTTTGGATGAATTAAGAAGTAAATTCATAAAACCCAATCCACCACCCATCACTGAACAACTAATTTATAGATGATTGGTTGAAGCTACCACATTCCCTTTGGTTGTGCAATGCCCCAAGCTCATACTAGAGTGCATTAGGCACTATGAGTCACAAACCAAGGAGGTTAGAATAGAAGATAATTGGATGATTCTAAAAATCCAAAGGTCCACCTTCGCGTCATGCTTGAGAATTCTTGAAAGGAATGAGTATTCACCGATGAACATGACAAATTCTCAAATTGAATTCTCTACAAAGAAAGGAGTTTATAGGAATGAAATAGAAAAAAAATGGTTGGCCAAGCCCAAGAGGGGTAAATCCCAATTGCCTCAAAAGTTGCATAGGTTAAGGGGAAATGAGGATATTCATGGGTTTGATGAGTGGATGTATTTATTCATTCAAATTATGTTATACAAACAGAAATTCTGGATTGGGTAGAGATTATCAATGATCACCTTCATGAATTGATGGCATTCTTTACCCTCAACAAGTTTTTCTATATTTCCTCGTATTTGATATATGCCATCGCCATCACTAGACCTTGGCCTGGATTGAGACCAAGTGATTTACCTCTAGAAAAGGTGCCCATTTATGATTATTTTGATAAGTTGTAGCTTCAAAGGAGCTTTCAGCATTTCAGGAGGGTGACAAATACCTTCACCATGAGAATGGTTAGAAAATTATAGGGATGTCCTACAATGCGGCTATCACCTGAAGCAATGCAATTTGTGGACTTCTATGGCAGCCATTTTATTCAGTTTCAGAGATTCTCTTATATCAGGGTTGGTGGATATGCAAGATTTCCAATTAAATTTATTAATTACCCTAAAGATAAGTGGGTAATCATAAAATTAAGTAGGTAATTGGTTGATGTAAATAGATTATGCCAAGGTAGGAAGAGGTTGGCAATCCGATTTCCTTTTGGTTCCAGCCCATACAGTTGCCAATCAATTTATGATGCTATGAATAATGAAAGGGAACTGTCTAAGTATAATATTCTTTCGTATGATGAGAGATTCTCTTTTGAATCAAAGGATTATATTAAGAATAATATAAATTTGAGCCCTATTTTATATCACCAACCTAGACTCAAAGATTATTGGGCTGATTGTTTTGATGAGTATGAAGTCAGGAAAATAAGTTGGATGAGTTTTTATGTGGAACGGATAATCATTTATGATTTGAAGTGGGATTCATAGGGCATTATGGAAGATGAGTCTAACATGGTAGACCTAGTGTATGTTGAATTAATAGAAAATTTACCTATCTCTGCCATGGACTAGAATAGTAGAGAGAAAGAGACTATTGAAGTAAAGACTGCAAATGTTTTGACTAGAACGTGTGAGTGGGTGACCAAGAAAATAATAGAGAAATCTCATCCTCATACTAGGTTTAAATATTCATAGCCTATCAAAGGTACATCTCAAGCTTATGCAAGAAGGAAATCAACTGGTAATGTTTCTCAGTCATTATCATCAGGATATCAAGGGGATGGTGGTGAGGATTCGCCAGACAAGAATATATTTTCTCAAACTTTTGGTGAGGATATATTAAACCTTCCTATTTTGGAAAAGGATAATGAAAAAGATGGAGAGGAGGGTTTGGAAACCCTAAATATCAACTTATCTCCCTCTCAGGATGAATCACCTATTAGAGAGGTGAGTACATCCCAAAAGCCATAAGCAGTTGCATCAACAAAAGACACTCCTCCACTTACTAGGGAATTATTCAAATCTCTATGTCTTAAGTTAACTAGAGTCTCAATGACTTCATCCTAGTTGGAGGAATCTTTGTCAAGGAAAACGAAGGCTACATAGAAAAGTTTACCCAAGTAGGATATGCTGGGAAAATTATTGCAGAGGACTCCAACCCCAAAATCAAAGAAGTTAAAGACCACTGCTAGGTTGATAGATGATACAAAATTAGGACACCTCCAAATAGAGATTGCTCACCCATCGGTGTAAAAGGATGCTACTCAGGTAGAAGTGGGTGATTTTGAAGTGAAAAGAGTAGACCTTGGTCCCCCTACCAGGGATGGAGACATTCATATTTTTTAGGTGTTTGCAGCCAAAATGGTTGAAAGATCAAGAAAAGATAAAGAAAGAAAAAAATGAATTAAAAGTATAAGTTAGAGACCTGACTGAATGCCTAAGGTATATCTTTGAGCTTATTCCTCAACCCTTATCCCAGGTTAATTCCTTTATAGAATATCTAACCATGGTTGGAAAAGAGGCTATGATTAAGATTAAAAGTTGCCAAACCCTTAGTAAGGTTGTTGATGATTGGAGTGAGTCTATGATTAAAAAGGGAATCTTTATCATTTCTAAATCCATAAAATTCTTCCAAGAAACAAATACCTTGAGGGATACTTTGGGAGAGGAGATCACTACAATTGAGAAAGAGGAGAGGTTATGGAACAATTATCAAACTGAACTGAAGTTAATGTTATGTTCAGATATGGAGAAGCTAGTTGTAGAACAAGTTATACCTAATGCTTCTAACACCTGTTACTTGTCATGGAATAAAGGGGTGGAATAGAAATTGCAGATTGCTAAGAAATTTTTGTAGAAGCTTAGGGAGGTCATTTATGAGTGTGTTGTTGTTTTATAAGAAGCACTAGGCCCCTTGGTGGCTATTGAGTTACTCCAGGATAAAGGTGAGATGATGAATAATATAGACACCAAGAGTTTGATAAATAGTTTCTAGAAAATGGTTAAAGAAATGCTTGATTCACCTTCACTCAACGCTGAGCACTTGCAGAAGCTTACTGGACTACACTTGGTCACATCTCAAGAAATTGATCTCATGACTGTTTGTGAACTCCATGTGGAAATAGCTAAAGATAACCATATTATGTGGAAGGTGAGGATGACAAATGTGGCTATTCCTCAACATAAAGACTTGTTGCACATCCTTAAATCTTTCTAGGCCGGGAAAAAGAAACCCTTGGTGACCCCAGAATCTTGAAATGAAGCGATGCCATCATGATGGCTCGGTTTTCTTTTCTTTATGTTATTTGTCTTTTCATCTTGGATCAGCTATGGACACGAAAAAGAGGCAATTACTCATTTTTCTATTTAATTGTATCCTTTCTCATATGCTCTCTCTTTAGACACTTGATACTATTCAGTATGATATTTTGGTTGTCAATGAAATTACTATTTGTTTGTGTGCATTTAGTGGTGGAGTTAATTTGAGTTTAATTTTTGTGTTTGAGAAAATATTAATGCAATAGCTTATCTTTGTGTAATTAATGTAGTTTTCTCTATAGTTGATTTCATTACTAAAATGGTATTGGTTACATGCTTTGTTACTTGAATAGTTTAACTGAAATTGGTCTTTGTGCTGATACTTCTTGCTTCCTGAATCTTGCACCTAATATTTAGGAATTTTTCTGATATTGGATATACCTTTTCTGCTTTTTGGTTAAAATAATACATGATATCTAATTTCAACATTTAATTCATTGAAAATATTTTGAGTGAGTTGTACCTCAACAAAATTCAGAGGATATTAGTCTTTGTTTAAAGTTCAATATTCAGAGATGTTTGGTTAATTCTAGCACCTTTTAGACATAGGATTGCCATATCTCAAGGTGCCCAATCTGTTAGCCAATAGTAATGAATCATATGAGAGGTCAGATCATCCAACTATGCTATTATTAACTACAAAATATGAAGATGATAGGTAATATGGAAAAATATGCTTAGAATTTAATAACCAAAGACCCATTTGTTAGTATTATTTCATCTCTAAGACAAATTTTTGATATATTTTGCAACCTATTAAAATGATGGAAAGATGATCCATCATCAATCTATTATCATAAGTGAAAGAAAATACCTTAGGGAAATTATGTAGGGCATTATTACAAAAAATGGATCTTTATTTCAACCCCATAATGAAGAGATAAAAATATTATCAAGTGGTTGTGGATATTCTACTTTTCTAAATCTGAAATAGAAGAACCTGACAAACTTGGCACACAAATTGTTTGTTTACATGATCGAAAACCTTCCAATAGAGGCTAATTAGAAATTGATCCCTTTCAAGAGTTGAAGACTTAATGAGTATGGAATGATCACACAACATCTGGAAACTCAACTTAGCAAGGAATTAAATTTATGGAACACACTACTCCCCATCACTTGCAATGTTTGAGACAAATTGGTTTGACAAGATAGTTTGCTATGAGTAATGGATAACATCGATGATATAAAAGATAACCAAAGAAATTAATCTATCTTACCATTATCTTTATTAAAATAGGTATTTGAAATAGATTACTAACCTTAAAAAATAACCTTGATGAAATCCTTATTATGAGAATGATTACATGCTATAGGATACTCACAAGTTTAGATTCTCTTATGGAACACTATTATCCATATTAATTTTTGAGAGGGGATTCATACAACATAACCCATATAGTATTTTAGGAGGATCAATTATGTCATAAAACAAATGCATAGTTACAATCTCACCACCTCATAAATTTAATGGCTCTGGCTCTATACAAGGCTCATGTTCATAATGAGATTCATGTTTTTTCTAAAAATAAAAATATACAAATTTCATGAAATTTCTTGTACAAATTAGATGTAATCTTTCCACAAGTTTGGAAATGAATAAACTAAATTTTCACACATCGAGATGCACTGATAATAGTTCTAGATGTCAACTCAAACCTAGAAACTAAAAATCTGATTGAACTTGGACAGTTGGGTCATCAATCTCCTTCGGCCATGCTCCTTCTAGTAGTGATCATCCAAGAGTCTCCTCTCTATCTCACTCTTGGAAATGAAGAGAATGAGAGAAAAGAAATGGAAATAATGGAGAATGGTAGTAAGAAAATAAGAATAATAATATTGTAGTATAACATTTCATGCCCCTTGGTTAATTTCTTGTCCTTATTTATGCTTCAAGCTATTGGAAGTTTGAGGAGATTGTCATTGATGATTTTTTTGGCAACGTGAGCATATATTGTACATAACGATGTATTACAATGTTGTCATTGATGTCAAAATTGTTGTGGATAATTTTGATTAATCCTAACATGTTTTGAGGTGTTGTGGAAGTCATTTGTGCAAGAATATTTAGTCTGGAAATTTTAGTGGTGTGAAAATCTAACTAAGTGTTAGAATTGCTAGTTCAATGTTGCAGTGCATAAGTTTTGGGTCCACACCACTCCACAAAGGAATATTTTTCTATGCAATTCTAACATATTTTTTTTTGGTTTTTAGAAGAATCTAAATCCAATATTTCATCTAGTTTGGTGAAGTATTTTGAGAGATAAGAGTAACAAAGTTCTACATGGCATAATATTGTCATTTTTTGTACAACATGTTTGTGTGGGACATTCCACACTCCTTCACATATGAGTCTTTGATGATGCAAAGTTTAAGTTAAGATATTAGATGTCAATTGAGCTTGAATTCCACTTGGCATTGTGTTTTGAGGTCCAGATATTGCAAATTGAATGAATAGTTGAAGGATTTTGGCTTAGGTCCTATTATGTGTCGACCTAACACATTTTTTTGAGTATGCGAAGGATTATTATGTGTTGAGCCTTTATGTGGGATCTATTATAGGTCCATTCCAACCTATCTTAAAGTATTTTGAATTTGAATTGAGTTATGTGTTATAGATGATAAGGTTTGAAGATGATAATTTATATTTTTGGTGTTACATCCAATTAGGTCGACCTAATTGATGTTACACTTGATGCTGATATATATGATGGATTATTTTTGGTACTTTTGATAGGAGATTATGTATGTGAAATATGTGATGCAAATTTGATCAAAGTAGTGTAAAGATAAGTTGTGAATGTTGAGATCAAAATTGTGGGAATGCATATCAGAGTAGAGCATTGATCCAGATCAGTGTGAAGTCTGTTATAGTGCATCATTGGAACTCTACCCCTGCATATTGTAGATGCATTTGTAACAATTCAAAATAGGCAGTGTACCACATTCTTTTTTCTATCTTTTTCTCTATGGGTAGTGAGTCCACTTGGACAGTCAGTCTACCTGCTGTGAGCATTTTTGTAATATACTATAACCAGTTATAATATATTGTGAGCTAACCCTCATTGTGGTTTTTCCCATTTTGGGTTTTCCACATAAAAATCCTAGTGTTCATGTGTTCTATGATGTTATTGATGTGTCATGCTTTCTTTCCTTATAACAGTTAAATATGCATTGGTAATTGGATGGCTAATGTTTGAATGGTTTAATAGATATTGTTTCATCCCCCCCTCTTAGTATTCTGAGTGTTCAACAATTGGTATCAGAGCTTGTTTCCTAGGAAGAAGCTTAACCATTTTGGGAAGGTCTTGGAGATTGAACACATGGTTGATAGAAGGTTTCCTATTCCTCTGAAAGAGATCCTTGTTGTTGTATTTAGAGAAGAAGAATGCATGCTTGAAAAAGATAGAGAGCTCAACAATGCTCTTGAAGATCTTGACAAAATTGAAGGTGAAAATAGATATCTAAAATAAAATATCAAAGAATCAAATGAATGCATCAGAAAATTAAGAGAACAAATCAAGAAGTCTAGAGAAAGGAATAAGGAATTCATTAAACAATTGAAACAAACAAATGAAAAAATCACAAGATTAAAAGTGCAAGTTGAAGAAAAGAAAAGAGTTAAGGAATTTCTAGATGAAATGGTGAAAAGAAAATATAATGAATGCATGAGGCTTGAACAAGAAGTGTATTTATCTAAGATCAGATTTGGAGAAAGATGGAAGTCATGAAGAAAAATTCAAGACAAGTTCTACAATTCTTGATGAGTTGATTGTAGGTCAGAAAGAATCCAAAAACAAAGATGGTTTAGGATTTGAAAAAATGTGAAAGCTTAAAAGAAAATTAAACACCTAATGCAAAAAAGAAGATCAATGAACCAAAGAAGACTAAAGACAAAAAGAACAATGGAAAGATACAAAATCAAATAAATAATGCTAGAAGACCTCTGGTCAGACAACCAAATGCTCAAAGGTACCAATATTTCAAGGGGATTTGTTATTATTGTAATAAATATGGACATAGAGAAATGAAATGTAGAAGAAAAATGAATCAAAATGTTCTAAAATTTATTGTTCAATTCTTTACATGCAAGAAATTTTTACATAGAGCAGGTGAGTGAAAAATTCAAATGATGAATGAATATAAAAAATAGAAGAATTATTCAACCTTTCAATGGTTACTATTATGCATGCTATGGATTTGGACACAAAGCTAATCAGTGCAGAT
Organism: Sequoiadendron giganteum; assembly: GCA_007115665.2. Lineage (NCBI taxonomy): Eukaryota > Viridiplantae > Streptophyta > Pinopsida > Cupressales > Cupressaceae > Sequoiadendron > Sequoiadendron giganteum. Next base: position 225,511,374 of record CM021108.1, on the reverse strand, counting down.
ATAGGATGAATGGAAGGAATGTTGTTCAAAAGAATGTTGTATGTCATAATTACAATAGACCTAGACATATTGCTAAGTTTTATATACACATAAACTCAAGAAAGGATAATTTGGTAAAGAGGAATGAAATGATAAAAACTATTGATTTGGTTGAAGTAAAAAAGGAATTGGAAAAGTCTCAAAGAAATAAGGAAGAGATAGAAGACAAGGGAGAATTTGCACCACCCTCTAGTGCAGATGTTTCCTCCAAAAACTAAGCCAAGAGATATGACTTAGGGGGAGCATTAATGAATATCTTTTGTCCCCCACCAAAAAAGAGGTGTTGAGGATAAAACACAAATATATGAGATGAAGACTAACATGTTTGATCTGCTGGTGAAAAATGTGGAAGAAAATATTACAATGAAAAAGATTGTGGAGATTTAGATGCTAACTGTGCACACAGTTTTAGGGTTGCTAGCTTTATGAATTGAAGCATATATTACAGAATTAGGTCAATTTGAAGAGTTAAAAGTAAATTTTCTAAGTAAAATTCACTCCAACAAAGGCATTCGAAGGAGAGTATAGTATAAAAAGGAGATTTTGAAGAGTTCAAAGTTATTCAAAGTTGCAGAGCATCAAAACTCTAATTCAATGCGAAAAGAAAAAAGGTATTTAGTGAATCTTGCATGTCGTAACTTTCAAAAATTTGTGTTTGAAATCAGTTTGAATCTATATTTCAATGGCCACACCCAAGGTTGTATAAGTTTCAGAGAAACCCCAACCTAAATTCAAGAGATACCCTATGAAGGCCATTGAACATAACCCTCTAGGTGATTTCCACACATTCTATATGAAGTCTTACCAACTAAGGATATTAGGGAATACATTCATCGAAACATGGATGAGCATTCCAAAAAAATATTAATAGATGTATGGGAAAATGAATTAACTGGTGAGGAATTCACTTGGAAGTTGGAATACAAAGCCAGGTAGTCGAGAAGAAATTAGATATGTGATAGTGGTTCCCAAAAAATTTCTATGATAACAAGTGGATTAGAATGGTTTTGAGTAGAATTCATGATCAATTCATCTAGAATGATATGCCACAGATGATCACAAAGGAGGTGATAAGAGAGATCACTGGTTTATGCTCCACTGAATCAGTTCTAGTCTTAAAATATATTAAGAACAAAGATGTAATGGAGAAAAAAAGTGAAACATTTGATCAGAGAGCCCTTACTATAAATCCTATTAGAAACCTTTCTATTAGGTATGTTTCCATGGTTATTGGGTACAAAATCGACTTTACCAATCAAGATAACTACTTTTCCCACTGCAATTCATGTGGCACAAGATATGGTAGAAAATGGTGCTAATTATGACCTATGTGAGTTGCTTAGGCAACAACTAATGGAAAACCTAAAGGAGATCAAGAAGAATAAATATGTGTTTAAGTATGGAACTTTCAAAATGTGCTTACTATTCTACTTTTTGAAGGAGGTTTTGGTAATTGGAAAGGTTAATGAGATAATTGGAAGGTCATGTTGGTGTTTTTTCCCACATAATTATTTGTAATTCTCTAAGCGGTAACCAACCTCTATATTAAAGAATCACAAAGGATAATGGCCAAATGACGAGATTCAGTCAAAGACTGACATCTCCTACACTTTTGGCTCTGCAAGACCAAGGTGGGTAAACCTAAATGTGTTCATAAGAATTTTCTATGACTTGGTAAGAACACTTCTTCTTACATATTACAATCCCAACACACACAATGAGATAATAATTACTCTCGATATTGGCAGACCAAAGAATGATTACAAGTATCTTAGAGCAATGGGATTGAAGACTTTAATGTAAGATTTTCCCCTCGCACAGAGATAGGGTTTAATATTTTGTTGTGTTTAGCTCCTATACCACCATGTTTAGAATTAAAGTCTCGTAGTAATCTTGAAGAAAATAGCTAGTGCCTCATCCATTGGGTAGGCGTAATACAAAGCATAATACAGACATTGTAGACATATCACCATAATGCTTTACATCATGCGGATTTTAATTTTGAAAAAAACACTCCTTAGCAATCCTGAATGTATAATCATAAATTTGTAACTCATTTTCAAGCAATTTCATTAACTCATTGAGCTAAAGCAGGGAAATGAAGAACACATTCAAATATACCATTGAAAGTGAATGAAAATATCATTGATAGGCTCATTCAAAACTTATGACACACAATTAGGAGAGCAATTATTTCAAAATGATTATCATTTATTGATTGAATATCTGTAACTACATTATCAAGGCTTGCTTGCTTCATAGACAATTGACCATAAAAGATATTAACTAAATCCTCCAAGAAAACTACAGTAAAAAGAACTAACTGTACATATATTCAAAACTTTCAGGATCCAAAATCCAACCCTAACAATGAGCCATGAAATCTCCTTTATAGGACAGGAGAGCAATAAAGCATTCAACTACATTGTTAATTTCAAAATTGAATTTCATTTAGAATGAAATTAAAATTCACATTCCTCATCATTGGATAGCAAAGTGCATAATCCAAGGAATCAAAAAACGGTTACACAGTAACCAATCAAAGAAACAAAAAAGAGCGTGCCAAGCATGCACACGTCCACATCAACAAGATGAAACGCCAGGAAAATTACTGCCCATGACCAATAGACCCAACATCAGTAACCATTAACTAGACACAAAGCCTTGGTGCAAGTGAATGCTTCTGGTTCTTGCCTCTATTAAAGGCGGAACCACCTTATTTCCTCCAGCTACATCAATGCAACACCCAACAGCCTGGCATGGTGCCACTATAGTTATTGGTTTGATTGCAAGGACCTCCTCATTTACTCCCATGAGCTCGATCAGGACTTCTAGGTAACATTGGTAATCCGAGTCAGTTTTGGACCCATTGCCATCAGAATCTGATGAAATCAGAATAGGGGATGAGCAACGCTCTGACATTTTTCTAGCACTTTTAGTAGAAACTTTAGGTGTTCTGGGAGTAGGTTTCTCCTTCTCAGCCAGTGACCTCCTCACTCCTACTCTAGAACTCCTACGCCCTATAGATTTATCCATTGAAGAAATAGCTTCACAAAATATAAGAGAATAGCCACCACCTGCAAACAAAACAACTCAAAATGCAATGATAACACTGTGTAACTTTAGCAAGCATTTATAGAGTGAATTGGTATGAGGGATATTAATTGATTGAACGAAATGCAAGTATTTGAGCCATAAGTGGCTGATGTATCCACCATAATTGTTTCTATCAAGAGAGCATCGTTTGCATGCTAGAGAGAATCAATAGAAGATCCTTTGGAAAAAATTGGCCCTTTAATAAAATAAGTTTCAGAGCATGAAAGATCATCACATGGATAATCAGTAATTTTTTTGAAACTACACCGTTGATGTAGAACAAACCTGGCAAGTTGGACGACTCAGATTGATTCAATCAAACATTGAAAATCCACATCAATGCCTTGAAAAACGACAACCAATCATAACCCATAAAAACAAGAGGTCACAACCGGATAGTAGGTCCCACTTAGCCATGTTGCTTCAAGAACTAGGCCACGTGTCACCCTTTCATATACCTCGTAGTACTTTAGAGACATTTACATTGCTCGTGTGAGGTCTGTGAGGGATAATTATTATTAACCCCGTAATTAAATCCCTTCAATGGTGAAAAGATGGCTACTTGTCACTACTGGCACCTCGGGAAAAGACCTCACTCCTCCATACATTCCAGATGGCAGAATCTCATAGACCTTGCACTACTTTAGTGACATCAGCAGGAAAACCTACGAGGTTTGTGAGAAATGGTCCAGATCAAAACTCGTGATCGAATTGTCAACCAAATTGCATAGAGGACATGTAGAATATTTAGGTGGGATTGGTTAGTACATCCTTCAATAGTATAGACATTTAAGACCACGTGGTAAAAGGAGACTGACAAGCTGGGTGAAAGGGGCTGGTAAGAACATGGAGGAAAGGCTCAACCAGATCACTTAAGTGACTAGTTACCTTTGGTAGCAAGTCACCTTTGAAACATAACATGAGGGTTTCAAAATGTGATAATTCATATCACCATGGGTAACTCAAAACCTTAAAACCCTAGCCTCCCTCCTTCAAAATTTAAAAGTCCCATCAGTGGCTTTGACTAGGGATGTATGCCCCTTGCGGACATAGCAAGAATCCATAATCTTTGGTTATGCAAACCAGATTACTAAATTACACAAGTGCCTTAACAAATATTTCACCATGCTTTGTCAGTTGGACTTGTGCATACTAGCTTGGTGGCCCCAGGCCACCAGACAAGAGAGATCAAAGTTTACCTTTGTCGAAAACAAAATTTTATGTCACCTGGAGTAGACAAAGTCTGCAGCATTTACTTTTTGATGCTTCAAAAATAATAGGATAATCAATATGTCTAGAAGTATCATAATTTTTATTTATACTCCCCTACACCATTTCAGTCAATGTCCTATTCCAAAACTTTAAAAGCAACATATGACCATGATAACATTTCACCTTACTATTCCCCTAGTCATATTTCATAGAATGCTGGCCTAATTGAGATGAGAAGTGGAAACATTCATAACTTATCTGGTCTACAACATCAACATTCTAGCATTATCATCAATATAAAAATGAAAACTTGCATATAAAATAGTGTGCATGTTATCCATACTTCCATTGCTCAACAAAGATGATACACAACTTGGGGAATCCTCACCCTGGCATTTCCCACATAATTATGGTTGCCAACACTTGAATTTTATGGATTTGGAATACATCCTAGCATTAAAAATGTTTGCAATACTAGCTACATCATTCTCCAGGGAATGTGTAAACACATTCATCTCAGGCCTCTCAATATACATCTTTCCTTGTATTTCTTCATTTATTCTCAAATGAAAAGCCTCAAAGACAGAGTCAAATAAATCAATTTCAAACTGGTCAAAATAGAAAGAGCAATATGCACTAGCCTCCTTGTACTCAACACTACTTGTTGTATGTGTTAATTTATAAGTGAAAATTTTGGCACAAGCTGAAAAATTTTCATTGACAATATCAATGTCACCTTCATTATAAGCTGAGAACCTTTCACCAACAATATCAATGTCATAAGGTAACAACACATTCATCTCAACTTCACATAAGCAGTCAGGAAAAATAATAGTACCAATATTTTCATCAATATGTTGGTTGTCTCCAATACTATTCTTTTGATCACACACTTCATTGTCTTCAAATTCCTCAACATTTATACCTGGAGTGTACTCTAAATATTTGTCATTTGAAAACTGTTCCTTCACTTGGAAACAAGTAAGAACATGAGGTTCTACATTTCCATACAACTATGGTAAAAATAAAGGCTTAGTTCCATCCTCAGTACTACAATCATTGGCTTGTAACAAATCTCAGTGAAATGAGCATTACAATCAGGATTAGGAAACACAATGGGTGTCTCACACAATCCTACATCATTTTTCCCCTCAAATTCCTCTGCAGTTATCCAACTTTATTCAAAAGGGAAAGCATTGTCTTCATTTTGTGTAGGTGCATTCTTGGCTGATTCTGCAATCTCTATCCATTTAATGACTTGGGCCAAATTAGCAGGTTTTAATTCTTCTAGCAAAGCACTTAGCCCTGGTTCATAAATTTCACAAAACAAATCAATGCATTCATAGTCATTAGGTCTATGACTTCTAGTAATTTGTAATAAAGTACCTAAAAATCTCAAGAAAAACTCATATGGTGATTTTGTCTCTTGCTTCTTCATGTCATACAATTCTGGTACAAGAGAAGTTTGGTCATCATCATTGAAACTAGACTGGCTTTCAACTTGGATCTCATTATCATCACACTACAATGGTGAAGATATAACAGTTTTCAAAACACCCTTATCATAATCAGTACTCTAAGTAGCCAACTCTGACATTTTATTAGTACTAATTAGGCTAGGGTAATCAATACTTGCAGCCAGATACCCCTTCATCATTGAGTATTTCATATTGTTTTCAATTTCCATATCCATTTGATGTGCTTGGTGCAAACTTGTAGGTTCTTTATCTCTTAGTAGGTAACCCATCCTTTTGTCAAAAGCACCAAGATATACAACTAAGCATTCAACCTCACTCAGTCTTATTTCTTTAGGGATTTCCCTTAAAGATCTTGAAAACCTAAGATTAAAATATGGGATTAGATCCTCTTCTTTTATGTGAATTCCCATAAAACCTTTTCTTAATATGTTGGGATTGACTCGTTCACCAAATTGTTCCATTAAAACTATCACCAACTAATTCCATGAGTTAATAGAATTGGCAGGTAAATAGGAAAACCAATCCTTGGCATCACCCTTCAAGAATTGCACAAAAAGCTTCATGACAACATCCTCATGACTGATTTCATAATCCCCCATTACATCTACAAAATGTTGTAAATGATTAGAGGCTGATTTTGCACTTTTCCCTGTATATGTAGGCAAATACTTCCTAATTTAATTAGGAATTGGATTAGGGTAACCACTGACATCACTGAAAATAAAAGGCATATACCTTTGAGTTACAAAACACCCTGAAGGGCTTAATGCAACTTGTTCTCTTTGCATATTTATGTCTGCCTTTACATATGGGAAATCACTTATACCCATTTAAAATTTTATCAACAATACATATTTATCAAACATATTATTTACCATCTCAACCATGATTCCATTAGTGACTGAAAATTGTATTCCTTACTTTCAAAGGTATGATGCAACATAAACATTGTTTCATAAGTCCTTTTACATAATGCATCACTAGAAGTATGAAAAATCTAATCATTGTTCCTTTCTTGATGCTAGACATCTAGTTTGGAACCATCTGCATCCCTAATTAAAAACACCCATCACAATTAGAAATAGTGAACTGTTTAGTTTTGATGAAATACCTAGTAATTTTTGGTAGCATGTATTAATCTCTTCTCCCTGACTGTAAATATCACAAATCTAGGACTGTTCCTTCATTCATCAATTGGTTCTTCAGACAAAGTCACCACCTCTTCAACAGAGGACTATATTAAAAGAAATATGAAATTCCTTTTCAAAGCTTGTTAGATTCTGGGTTTTTACCCACAATAGAGTCACACCATGCTGCTACCAATCTCCTTCAAAACCACAATCCATTACCATCAAAATTTAATATTCAACTTCACTTAAAAATGATTTTGGATAGCATCCTTCAACCCCTATGGTTCCTCTTTTCTCCTTTTATTTTAAATTTCTCAGAAGTTCTCCATAATAAAACCACCATTCAACTAATGACTCTAGAACTCCTGAATCCTTTGCCAATAGGATACCATAGATCATCAGATTGTCAGGTTCATTTCAACAACCTCTTGCTTTTAGGGTTGAGAACATTCACTATGTAAATCCAGAACAACAAATCTTTGATATGACTCTATAACCATTTGCAGCTGGTGATTCAAAACTTCCCCAGTAGAGTCACCATTTTGTTGGTGTTTTTTCCCACATAAGTATTTGAAATTCTTTAAGTGGTAGCCAACCTCTATATTAAAAAACCACAAAGGGTAGTGGCCAACTGACAAGATTCAGTCAAAGACTGACATCTCCTACACTTCTAGCTCTGCAAGACCAAGGTGGGTAAACCTAAATGTGTTCATAAGAATGTTCTATGACTTGGTAAGAACACTTCTTCTTATAGATTACAATCCCAACACATGCAATGAGGTAATAATTACTCTTGATAATGGCAGACCAAAGAATAATTACAAGCATCTTAGAGCAATGGGATTGAAGAATTCAATGTAATATTTTCCTCTCTCACAGAGATAGGGTTTAATATTTTGTTGTGTTTAGCTCTTAGACCACCATGTTTAGAATTACAGTCCCATAGTAATCTTGAAGAAAATATCCAGTGCCTCATCCATTGGGCATGAGTCATACAAATTTTAATCCAAACATTGTAGACATATCACCGTAATGCTTTACATCATGTGAATTTTAATTTTGAAAACAACACCCCTTAGCAATCCTGAATGTATAATCATAAATTTGTAACTCATTTTAAAGCAATTTCATTAACTCATTGAGCTAAAGTAGGGAAATGAAGAACACATTCAAATATACCATTGAAATTGAATGAAAATATCATTGACAGGCTCATTCACAACTTATGACACACATTTAGGAGAGAAATTATTTCAAAATGATTATCATTTATTGATTGAATATTGGTAACTACATTAGCAAGGCTTGATTTCTTCATAGACAACTGACCATAAAAGATATTAACTAAATCCTCCAAGAAAACTACAGTAAAAAGAACTAACTGTACATATATTCAAAACTTTCAGGATCCAAAATTTGACCCTAACAATGAGCCATGAAATCTCCTTTATAGGACAGGAGAGCAACAAAGCATTCAGCTACATTTTTTATTTCAAAATTGAATTTCATTTAGAATGAAATTAAAATTCACATTCCTCATCATTGGATAGCAAAGTGCATAATCCAAGGAATCAAAAAATGGTTGCACAGTAACCAGTCAGAGAAACACAAAAGAGCGTGCCAGGAACATGCATGTCGACATCAACAAGATGAAACTTCGGGAAAATTACCACCCATTACCAATAGACCCAACACCAATGACCATTAATTAGACACACAACCCTGGTACAAGTGACCACTTCTGGTTCTTGCCTCAGTTAAAGGTGGAACCACCTTATTTCCTCTAGCCACATCATCGCAAAACACAACAACCTGGCATGGTGCCACAACAGTTATTGGTTTGACTACAAGGACATCCTCATTCACTCCCATGAGCTCGATCAAGGCTACCAGGTAACATCGATAATCTAAGTTAGTTTCAGACCCGTTGCCATCAGAATCTGATGAAATCAAAACAGGGGATGAGCAATTCTCTGACCTTTTTCCAGTACTTTTAGTAGCAACTTCAGGTGTTCTAGGAGCAAGTTGCTCCTTCTCAACCAGTGACCTCTTGGCTCCTACTCTGGAACTCCTACACCCTATAGATTTATCCATTGAAGAAATAGCTTCACAGAATACAAGAGAATAGCCACCACCTGCAAACAAAACAACTCAAAATGCAATGATAACACTAGGTAACTCTAGCAAGCATTTATAGAGTGAATTGGTGCAAGGGATATTAATTGCTTGAATGCAATACAAGTATTTGTGCCATAAGTGGCTGACGTAGCCACCATAATTGTTTCTATTAGGAGGACATCATTCGCATGCTAGAGAAAAATAGTAGAAGATCCTCTAGAAAAACTTGTGCCATTAATAAAATAAGTTTTAGAGAGAGAAATCTCATCACACAGATAATCAATAATTTCTTTGGAACTGCACTGTTGATGTAGAATGGACCTGGCAAGTCAGATGACTCAGATTGAGTCAATTGAGCATTGAAAATCCACATCAGTGCCTTGAAAAACCATAGCCAATCATAACCCATAAAAACAAGAGGTCACAATCGGACAATAGGTCCCACTTAGCCCCGTCATTTCATGAACTAGGCCACGTGTCGCCCTTTCATAGACCTTGTAGTACTTTAGAGACATTTACATTGCTTGTGCGAGGTCTGCAAGGGACAATTATTATTAACCCAATAATTAAATCCCTTTGATGGTGAAAATACGACCACTTGTCAGTCTTGGTGCCTCAGGAAAAGACCCCGCTCCTCCCTACATGCCAGATGGTGATATCTCGTAGACCTCGCACTACTTTAGTGACATCAGTAAGATAACCTGCAAGGTTTGCGAGAAACGGTCCATATCAAAACCTGTGATCGGATGGTTAGCCAAACTACATATAGGACATGTAGAATATTTAGGCAGGACCAGTCAGTACAACCTTTGGCAGTATAGACATTTAAATCTAGGTGGCAAAAAGAGACTGACATGCTAGGTGAAAGGGGCCGGTAAGAACACGAAGGAAAGGATCAACCGGATCACTTAAGTGACTAGTTACCTTCGATAGCAAGTCACCATTGAAACATAACATGAGGATTTCAAAATTTGATGATTCATATCACCATGGGTAACTCAAAACCTTAAAACCCTAGCCTCCCTCCTTCGAAATTTAAAAGTCCCATCAGGTCCATCCCACATTAAATTGTTGATTACATGAGGAGCCTTAGAGACACCAATGCATATGATGTTACCAATGCACAAGATAATTCACTTAATGCTTTCTTTGTAGTATTTCAATGAAGAATGCATGAAAGAGAGGATTCTTAGGTCTATTGTGGAAAAGTACAAAAATGACATCACTTTCCTAGTTTCCATAGATCACTATATTATGGAGGCAGTAGAACCAACATTAATTTGGGTTCTAGAATTGGGTTATGAGGTAATAGAGGCAACGCTAGTTGGTTGTGTAGATATTTTATTGAATATTCCTAAAGATACAACAAAGCCTAGGTATGGGAATTTTGAGGAAATTTTCATGGAAGTATAGTTGAAGCAAAAGAAACTTGCAATGAGGAGATATTTTGATAAAAAAGGTTGACATGTATGACCAAGAATGTTGCATTTCAAAGGAAAAGGTAAGGTATGTTAGAGAGAGACCAAGAACAAATATGGCTACTAGTGAAGCATTCAAGAGTTCAAGGAGATTAGGTAGAACAACTACCACTCCCCCATCGATCCAAAATTACTTTGAGGATTTACCATCTACTAGAGAAAAGAGAAAACCTACTACTAGTCCTCTGGTAAGGAAGAAATCCCCTCCGGTTGTGTATTCCACTAGAGTAGAGAAGAAGAAAACCACTTCAGTTTTACCTCCTGTTGTCCTAGCTAAAAGAAAATTGAAACAAAAGGAGACAAGAGAAAAAGATATTGGAGTAATTTTTTTTGATGGGGAGGAATAACTAGAAGAAGATGGACCATAGTTGGTGCAGAAAATAAAAAGTGATGCTTCACAAGGTGAAGCTAGTGTAAAGAAGAGAAGAGTTGACATAGTAGATATAGAAAGTGAAATAGAAATGGAAAAGGAGAAAGAAGCATTTAAATTTCATATTAGGGAGAAGAAGAAGGAAGCCAAGAAGAATTCTATGGAGAAGAAAAATACTATAGAAATTAAGAAGAATCTGGTGAAAGAATGCTATGTTGAAGGAAATTATAGAATTGTACAAGGAATCAAATGAGGTGGACAAGTCCATCATTCTTGAAGCTATTTGCAATTACATTATGGTATTTGAAGTAGATATGAAGAATATCATAAAGGATATTCCTAATGATGTATGGTACATCTTGCCGAAAAAGAAGGGAGTAAGTAATAAACGAACATGAAAGGATAAAAGATGAAGCATTGGAAAGAGTTGATGCTACACTTTCAAAAGATGATAGGGTCACATTGGTCACTATATACATTAAAGAGATGAGAACCAAGAAAATAATTAGAGTTCTTATGGTAAAATATCAAAGTGATTTAGAGAGTAAAAAAAAAATTAATGATAAAGCTGAGGATATTACGCAGAAGTTGGGATTACTTTCGGTGACTGAAGAAGAAATGATTGATGACACCAATGATCCTAAACCCAATATAGAAGAAGAAGTACATGCAGATGATGCACAACCTGAGCATGATATCAGTGATAAATTTGCACATGTTAATACCCCTCTAGAAGTGGAGGATATGTCAAATGTAAATAAAGAAGAGGAAATGATCAAAAAAGACTTTGCAAAGAAAAATGACATAAATACATAAAACATTACTGATAAAGTGAATGCAGGTAAAGATAATGACAAGGAAAATATTGAAGAAGAGAAAGTTGATGAAGACAAGGAAGAAGAAGATAGAGAAGAAGATGAAAAAAATATAAGGATGCATCCAAAGATGAAGGCAAAGACAAATCAGTTGACTCTAGGGCTATTAATGATAAGGGAAAGGTTGTGGAGACAAAAAAGACTCTTGGTGAATCTTACGGCTCCTCCAGAGATTCTCTAAGAAATCTATTAAGAGTAGAACCTAGTTTCCAGCCAGTTGTGTCCTCACAACTATTGCAACTACCAATGAATCAAGGTAATGCGTACTTGAGCAAGATTTATCCTATTCATAAGTTTCAACTAGGAGATTTCTTTCATTCTTTCACCAAAAAAGAGATAATTGATTCACACCAAAGGAGCGAAGAACTAATGGATGAGGCAATTAAGAAACTACATGAGATCATAACTAGAACACACATAGACACATCTATCTTTGGTATGTATAATATCAAAATTTTGATTGATTCCTTTAAGACATATGCATCTAGATTGAAAGTAGAGGTAGGGAAAGAGGTTGAGTAGAGGATAACTGACAAAAGGATGTTGAAAATAATAGAGAAATGTGTTGTTGCACATAGGAATTTTTTTAGAATTATTGAAGGATGAAAAGGCATGTGTGGGATAGGCTAAGGCATTATTGCAATATGGAATGAAGTGGCTTGGAGCAACACTAAGGGTGGGGTCCCATGGGGGGGCTTCAGTATCTACTTTTAAGGAGCAGGAAGTCTCATGAAGTAAAAAAAAAAACCTGCTATAGGATGAACTCAAATCTTTTCCTAATGAATAGCGACTCCTACCTTTTAGGACTATAGATTTGAGGGGGTGAAAATGGGGTGGGGCTAGAGATTGCCCCTACAGTTTAGGAATTTTATTGCCATTTGTCAATCATCTCAACTTTTAGATTCTTGCCAAAAAACAATTGGAGGGAAAATGTTGTGTATTTATTTGAGAACAATGTGTGCACAGCAACAATTAAGTTCATGGGATCACCAAATTTCTAAAAATTTGGAGCTTAATATTTTAAGTTGAACTACACTACTAAATTCATGGGGCCACTAGCTTTGAAAAGTTCCTAAAAATTCTCAGCAGCACCCATTGAAACTTTTTAGGAAGCCCCCCTCCATGGGACCCCAGCCTAAGTATAATAAAGGAAATGGAGTCTATTGAGTCTCATATCAATACAAACTTTGGTGCCTATGACTCAACAATTGACCTCACTTGTGCTACAAGGAATATCATAGATGATCTTCACAAGAAGTTCTTCCAATTGTGGGCACAAAAAGAGCACATAATTTTGTATTTTGGAGAGTTAAGGGATCTGGTCAATCCCAAACTTACAATTGTTTTCTGAGCTCTTCTTAGTGTAGACAAGGTAAAGAAGATGGATATTGTATTTGCTCAACCGGAAGGAAGAGAAGAACTACTATTGGAGTTAGAAATGTAGATAAGGTTGCTTGTGGAGGCCAATCATGAATGGGAACAAGGAAGGCAGGCATCAAAAGATCAGGTGAAGAAATTACAGATGACAACCACCTCTGGTGGACTCATTTTCTATATTTTTATGAATCTATGTTCATATTACTTTAATATGTTCAAACATATAGAATTATATTTTAGTATCTTTTTGAGATTTCTACTCCAGTATATGACTCAGGGGGAGTCAATTCAGTTTGTATATATAGCTACATAATTCATGATGAGTTCTAGTAAGAATCAAATTTTTTTTACATAGGTGCCATTTTCCCTTGATATCAAAGGGGGAGAGTATTGTACAGTATTTTTGGATATTTTTGACATGTTACCATAAATGAAAAATGGGGAGATTGTTGTAATTTTGAGGAGATTCTCATTGATGGTTCTATTTTAGAAACATGAGCATAGATTGTACAAAATAGTGTATTATAGTGTTTTCATTGATTCCAACATTGTTATAAATCATTTTAATTAATCTTAACATGTTTTGAGGTGTTGTGGAATTAATTTGTGTAAGAATATTTGGTCAGAAAAGTTCAATGGTGTGAAAATTTGACTAAGTGTCAGAACTTCTAGTTCAGTGTTATAATGCATTAGTTTTTAGGTCCGCACCACTCCACAAAGGAATATTTTTCTCTATGATTCTAACCTAATTTTTTGTGGTTGTTAGAAGAATATAGATCCAATTAGGTTGACCTAATTGATGTTAGACTTGATGTCGATATATAGGATAGATTGTTTTTGGTATTTTGTGATAAGAGATGATGTATGCAAAATATGTGATGTGAATTTTATCAAAGTAGTGCAAAGATAAGTTGTGAATGTTGAGATCATTATTTTTTGAATGCAGAGCAATGCAGAGCATTGATCTAGATCAGTGTGTATTGTTTTATAGTGCTTCATTGGAATTCTATCCTTGCATATTGTAGATGCATTTTTAACAGTTCAAAATAGGCAGTATGCTACCTTCTTTATTCTATCTTTTTCTCAGTGGTAAATAAATCCACTTGGATAGTGAGTCCACCTACAATGATTATTTTTGTAATATACTATAACTGGTTATAATATATTGTGGGCTAACCCTCATCATAGTTTTTCCCAGTTTTTTTTTTCCATGTAAAATTCTTGGTGTTCATGTGTTATGTGATTTTGTGGGTGTTTCATGCTTTCTTTCCTTATAACAGCTAAATATTCTTTGGTAATTGGATGAATATTGATTCACCCCACTCTTAGTATTCTGAGTGTGCAACATGATCTTCCTTAGATCATGCCCAAATGTAAGTAGAAGTACTATGTTGTTTGTGAGACATTGTAGATCTTTTTCAGTTAAGTTATTCTTCACTAGGCGACATGGTAACAAACTTGGGAGACATTCAATAACTTTTTCCTTTATGTCTAGAGTGAATTTCCTATCACATCTTGAATATAGTAGGTTCACTTGATATTTTACTTGCCTAGTTAAACATGCATTCACCATTAAAAAAATTACTAATATTTGGAGAAAAATATCTTCCACTCATCATGGAAAAGAGAATTAAAAAGTTAATCTCAAGTTTCCATTTATTAGGAACTTTTTTTAAACATCTTTTATTCTTTTGATGAGTTTTATGATTTTTTTAGTTTTATAGATAAATTTTAATCTCATCTTGTATAGTTCTTACATCCATTGAGGTGATTCTATACTATCCCTTGTTGGTTATTAGAGGCTTGTCCAATATGGACCAAGATGAACTTTAGATAGGCCTTGATATTAGCATAAGTTATATTGGTTCATGCTTCATGCAATGTATGTTGTGATATCCTTACTTACTAAGATGTGGATAGTGACACATTCTAATTTATACTATTTTTGTGAGATTGGAGCATGACTTTGTATGACATATATTAGATTATAAGGGTCACTATCTAGGGTGATAATTACCAAATAATTACATGGGATACATTCATTGGAGACACATTGTGAAAAGGCCAAAAGGATATTAAATTTACTTCCATTACTAGTTTTGATATTCTACCTCTTTAAAATTTTATCATTAGCTTGATTTTGACTAGGTTATCTAGTGATAATAAGGGAATTATTATTCTACACAACTAGAGCCCCATTATTCAATAGGTAGAGTAAGAAAATATTTTTACATAGGGAGTCAACATTCTATCTTAGGTATATCATGAATTGTACCTAATTACATGTTACAAGGAATGATATTCTAGAAATTCATCTTTAATGATGGGGTAGAGTTTTTAGTACATCATTACTATCCAAATAAGAATGCTTACTATAGATATCGTGGAAAACAGATTAGTTAGGTGAGTGAGAATCAAAATATTTGGGTAAGGGGCATGTAATAAAATTAGTGTCACTAATATAAACATGATCATAGATCCAAGATAAAGAAACATGGATGATTTATTGAAAGGGGTGAATAGTATTACATCCTCTAATAGAGAGGTGGTCCTCCTGATATATTGGAGGAGGGTAATTAAATTTTATCTTTTTGGCTAGTTTACATATTAGTTCAAAGAGTTCTTAGTGGTTTTCCCCCTAATGGATACAAAATATAGGTCCATGAGAGAGGATCTAGAGATTCCACAAGGAGTGTAATAATTGCATCCACTTACACCAAGAGTTATCATTAACAAGGGTTTCAAGAAATTCCTATATGCACCTTAGAAACAACCATCTAAACAAGAATGACATTTGGTGATTATAGGGTGAAGGGAATGAATTAGATGGTGACGATGATGATTTTTATTTTATCATCTTGGAGGAGATAAAATATTAAGACATCTTTACTAAAATAAATACAAGGATACACATTATTTGAATTTAAAAATATGTGATTATGTGAAAATATATTAAATATGATGCAAATCAAGATTATGTTGATGTAACTAGATGTATGTATATATATATATATATATATATTAGATAAGGTAATGGAGGTTATATCGAACTATCCAAACCTCAATGAGTAACCACTATTTATTTACAATGGATTTCAAAAACAAATACTAAATGAATATATACTAATGGATGCAATCAAGACTAGGGAACATGGAATTTCTATGCTAGAATATAAAAGTACAAAAGGTAGAGGGTCAAGATATACTTGAGTGAAAAAATGGGAATTTTGAAACTTTCTATAAATATTATTTTGCACTTTAAATAAAATATGAGCATTTGAATGCAAGGGCCAAGCCACTAAATGTCTAGATTATATGTAGGAAGATTGTTATAGGGGTTGGCCCTGTCTAGGGAATTGGTGTGGACCTAGAAGACATTTAAGAGATTTGTATGATAGTGTAATATAAATTCTCAAATATGTGCATATATTTTTTAGTATAAAATATTAATAATTAGAAGGAAAATTTAAATCTATAAATGCATGTAATGGGATCAATGCAAGTGAGTTAGAGAGATGGTGTGAGTTCACATATGAGTTGGATTGATGAAGAAATGGAAATACAAGGGGTTTTTTTAGACACCATGATAATTCCCATCAAGATTTATCATACTTATAAGTGCATTTTAGACCTTTAAAAAGTTTACATATGTAATGTATTACATTTCTATGAAATAAAAAACTAAAATAGAATATTTAAGTGGTTATACATGGACTTTTTTTATTTACTCACATGGATGAATTTAGGTAGGTGTCATGGACCTTTATAGCTCATTTGGGGTAATTATTAAATTATTTAGATCTTGGAAAATCATAATTATTCGACAAGGTTCTCTTGTCCACCTATAGTTGCCAATAGGTAGCCAAGTCCTCCTAGGGTAGCCTTAATCTTACCAAAAATAGATCAAAAAATATTTATGCACATACAATATCAAATTTAATTAGTAATTTTTTTATAAAAACATACTTGAATAGTTATAAAGTCTATTAAAATGGGAATTAAGGTGTAAATAGCTTAATTGGGACCCTACAAATTTAAGGGTTAGAGAGATTTTTCTTCAATGAACCCCTTTGTGGGTGTTCAAACATTGATCCACATGAAACATATGAGGTATAAAACACTAAAATAATAATCTATGAAATAAAAATACTTCAAAATCAAATTTAAGCCATTGAATCTTCATGATTATTATTTATGGTTCATAAAAACACCACAAGGAAAGAGAGAAAGAGGGACAAATATTGAGGAATAAAACTATTTTTTGAAAAAAAATGGTTTGGTTGTGCAAACTATGACTTAAATTGGGAGTATAAACACTAATATAAACAATGTTTAATGAATTATTTATATCAATAGGGTTAGGACTGTCAACAAGAGCTAGAAGAAGAGTCAAAATCATTTAAGGTTGATGATTAGCATGAATAAAAGTAAAAATAGGGCTTAGGTGATGAAAGGTGCATGAAAGAGGAGGGTTAAAATACAATTACTCTAAACTAATAAGGGTGGTAATGCAGGATGAAGAATAAAACACTTGTAAATGGATGCAAATGGGTTAGGAGGAAAATTTTGAATCAAAGACAATACTAAGTGAAAATACAAAAGGAGATTGATAACTTAGAAGAATTGGTTAGATGAGGTAAGTGGAATCATTGTAATTAATTGAAAAGAAAATTTTATATTACCATGAAAACCCACAAAATAAAAATATTTCCTAGTTCAAATACTTAAGAAATTAGATAACTTGTTATAAAGAGTCACTTGTAGTAGTATCAATAAGAAAAAAAGTGTGATGCACTCTATAAATGTTTGAAATTCTATAGTAGTATTTTTCATGGGATAAAAATAGAAAAATTCAATGAGATAACCAAAAAATTAACTTCTCCTATATTTTTTAATTGTAAAAGGTGGGAAACCAAGGTCTCAACCTTTAAAATAGTAGTTCAAGGAAACCATGAAAAGGCTAAAGGGGAAATTTTTTGTTGTACCACATAAAAATTTCCAACTTGACAAGCTTGTTATCCATTAGAAGAGTCCCTTGACTCCTCATCATGTTCATGGTTCAATAATTTTTTTTTTAGAAATATTCACACCATTATAATTATTTCTTATCTAGCAAAATAAATTACCTTCTATCAAATATTTGTAACCTAGAAACATCATACTTGAGGGTAGGGGATAATGATAGGGGATGGTTCTCTCCACCTCTCCAAAAATGATAAGTCTCTGATTATAAAAACAAGTTAGAAAGTGTGAACCCCAATCCTATACCTACACAAATACAAGAAGCAAACACATTAGTAAGATTATATGCAAGATAAAAGAAGGATTCCCCATGAAAAACACCTACAATGCTTAATAATAGGAAAAATGAAGAACAAACACAAAATATAAATGAAATCCTAATTAAGCATGCAAACTCTTGATCCCATGGGGGAACTGATGCCAATTGGTGTGTCAAAATTGGCCCTTTCCCAAATCATTTGTTGCAATATTGATTATTTGATGAGTGATCCACCTTGATGAAGATTCAATCAAGCTCCATGATGAAAAATCTGCATAACCTAGCTAAGAAGTTGATGAAATGGATGAAACTAGATATCATTGAGGATGAAGTTGAGTATAGTAAGTTTACTCAAATTGTGGATGATAGAATGAGAGGAAGAGTCTCTCATTTATATATTTCCAAATTGGAAGAAAGAGTGAAATTGAGCAATCTGGGATCATTCAACATCCAATGGCCAAGTGCCACTTGTCAAGATGTGAATGGTTGAAGGTTGAGCACATTTTGGTCAATGTGCCTGATAAATTCCATTAGGTGGAAGTTAAAATAGAGGAAATGACATGTGAGAGGGAAAAGAGAATGAAATAAATTCCAATTGGATCAATGCACAAGGACATGTAAGAGGAGTGAATTCTTTGTTGAGTATAGTAAGTTTACTCAAATTGTGGATGATAGAATGAGAGGAAGAGTCTCTCATTTATAGATTTCCAAATTGGAAGAAAGAGTAAAATTGAGTAATGTGGGATCATTCAACATCCAATGGTCAAGTGTCACTTGTCAAGATGTGAATGGTTGGAGGTTGTGCTCATTTTGGTCAATGTGCATGATAAATGCCATTAGGTGGAATTTGAAATTGAGGAAATGACATGTGAGAGGGAAAAAAGAATGAAATAAATGCCACTTGGCTCAATGCACAAGGACATATAAGAGGATTGAATGCTTTGTTGGAAGGATAAATCCACTTGGATTTTGAATTCAAATTTGAAGGAATATTCCTCCTTTATTCCATGTTGAGAGAAAATAGGCAATTTAATAGATCAAAGTAATTGATTTATTGTGCAAGTTGCATTCTCTAGAGGATGTGACATGAATTAAGATTAAATTAATCAAACTTTGATTAATTTAATGAATAATTTAGGAGATGTGACAATTTAGACTTAAATTTGATTTAAATTAGAATTGAGAGGAAAGGTTTAATTAAATAAATATTTTGATTTATTTAACTAAAGGGAATAATGTTAGATTAAATCAAATAATGTTTAATTTATTCAATTTAATTTGAGGACTTTAGGGATTTAATGAATTATTTAATTAAAGAGGAATTGAGGATTAATTAAATTAATAAGGGAGAAAGACCTAATTAGATAAATAATGATTTATCTAATTAAGAGATGAAAAAGTGATGATAAGCTGAGAGTATGATTTAGGATGAAGTGATGTTAGTAATTAGGATCAAGTGTGTCGGTATATTTTCCATGTCTACATTTTGCCCCTCTTTGAAGCAATGTACTTGTTGCATTGGTTCAAAGAATAAAATATTGTGATCAAAGTTCAAAATTTCTCATTTTTTTGAATGCCCCACTGTTGCCCCAATGAAAGGATTATGCTGATATATTGCCCCCTCAAGAGATCAGACAAAAATTTTGATTTTTTGGATGATCTCGCAAAAAAAGAGGACAAGGTGCTCGATAGGTCCAAAAAATGCCCCAGGATGCTAAAAAAATGCATTAAAATGCCAAAAAAGATGCAACAAGGTCCCTGGTTGGACAAAAACGGGATCAAGGGATGAAAACCTTAACTAGATGGTCAAATTAGGTCAAAAAACCCTAATTTGTAGGCTTAAATAGACCCTAAGGGGTCACTTTCAATACATTTGCATACTTAGCCTTTAGAATTTTTTGCACTTTGAGCTCTGAGTCCTGATCAAGATGATGCAACAATAGCTTCCTAGGAACATGTCAGAGAGGGTACGAGTGCACCAACGCCTAGCCGACATAGGACCCGTGGTATGTACCCCTATCCTGACTTTTAATTTTTTTGATTTACATGCATTTAAGAGGGTTTAGGCCAATTTTATGTCGAGCAACGCTATATAGCACCATTGCAAATGCTCAGTTGGTGCTACATGGTCCCAAATTGTGCCACATTTGAAAATAGTGCTGCCATGGGCCAGTTAGGAGATTAGAGTTTTCGGTCAAACTCACCCACATGTGCAAATAGTGTTGTGCGACTCACTTAGGAACTTAAGATTTTTCAAACTTCATTGTGGTAGTGCAATTTAGAACTTTACAAATAATGCCGCATTTGCAAATAGCACCACATTTACTATTTAAAATGCGAAAATCTGACGCGAGAGGAATATTTTTTTATGAGACTTGACGCGATGGTTTCCCTTGTGTACAAGGACCTCGACATACTTCACTCAAGGGAGCATAGATGGTCGATACTTAGAAGATTGTAGGGTATGCACATGAACCTTCAAGAGCAGCTTGGTATTCTTGGCCTTTGGTTCTTTGTTTACATTCCTCCTATTCATACGCACTTGGGTATGATGAAAGCCTTGGCTGAGCGGTGGAATAGTGAGACCTCCTCTTTCCATCTTCCTACCAATGAGGCCACCATCACACTTGAGGATGTCTGGTGCATCCTCTGACTGCCTATCCATGGAGCCAAAGTGATTTATGATCCCAATGCTAGTAGGAATGCTTGCTTTGATGTGATGGGTGTTGATGAGATTTGTTTGTCCGATGGAAAAATTGACTTGGAGTGATACCGAGGTATAGCGCCTACCTACAGGTTGATCATTGAAGCCATCATTTTCGGTCTTGTGGCACCAGACTGGCGGGGCCGATACTTCAGTCCAGGCTAGACACTGGCATGGGAGTGGATGGTCCTCCATCAAGAGTAGTTTTCTTGGGGACCAGTGATGTTGGCTTCCCTATACTGGGATCTACATGATTTTTCATACCTAGACAACCGGGCTCTTGAGGCTGTAGTTAATTTGTTGCATATCTAGGCATGGGAGCGAATTCCAGTGCTCCATCTAGATGTCACACCAATTGTTATTGATATTGATGACCCCATTTTCTAGTGGCATGGTGGGGCACAAATCCACTTCACTCATACTGGAATAGGTGGCATCACCCATTGGTGATGGGATCTTGATGAGATGAGAGAGTTTATTTGGAGGCCTTGGATGGGCATAGGCCCATGGTATGATGATGCGAAGCAGTTTTTTTTTGCTCGACAAGATAGATGGATACAGGGCTAAGAGTATTCTATGATAGAGAAATACCTTCCAGATAGGGTGGCCTGATAGTTCGATGAGATTTAGGATAGCTTGGATGATTAGTACATGGTGATCTTTGCTCGTACCATGAGAAAGACAACATGGGGCCAACCCATCTTGATAGCTGAGGTAGTGTCCTCATTCAAATAGCTAATGGCCAGGCCATGGGCATATGATCAGGGGCCTGTAGATGCAGGAGTGAACCATGCATACAAAGTTTGGTTTAGGCCTCCATTGAGATTGACAGTTCTAGGTGCGACACTCCCATGGTGGAGGCCCAAAGGCAGGTCAACTGGTAGGGGTAGAGCATAGAGAGGCAAAGGTGATGGTGATGGGGATGGGGATAGAGGAGGAGGTGGACCACCTCCTCATTAGACACCCTATATAGATCAAGCACAACACACACCTCCATGGGTAGGATACAGGATGATCAGCCTAGAGTTGGGGATAGAGCAGTCCTGTAGCAGCAACATCCGGGGCAGCCAAATCACAGAGATGCACTGATCCAATAATTGCAAGGTCTAATTCAGATATTGACTATGGAGAGAGATCAGGCTCGGTAGCAGGTTTTGAGAGTCACTGCTGAGAGGGACCAGTATCGATCTGAGAGGGATTAGGAGGTCGATCAAAGGGATCAGGAGGTCAGCTGAAAGTGACAGCTAGAGAGTATAGCCTCATCTACCCAGGGCTAGATAGTATCCTCGAGAGCATACCTAGATGTGGTGAGAGAGGTCGAGTACTATCGGCATCACTACAGGTAGGAAGTTCCAGTAGCAGGCTAGGTGCCAGACTTTTCATAGTAGATCGGGATGAGGCTGCTAGAGGATCATGGTGACAGGCCAGAGGGTGAGGGGAATAGCTAACAAGGCTAGCCCTTGATCATAGGTAGTTTTCCATTTTTTGATTCATGGGCTCTGATTATTGCCCCTATTGTATCATGTACTATACACTTGATCCAACTTTTGTATCATGACAGTTGTATGTTTTTTATGATATATATGAGATGGTTCGATCATGATATGTCCTACAATGTATGATGCATGGATGCACTTTAATTTCCTATGAGATGTTATTAAATTATTCTATTTTATGCTCATGCGATATGATATATGCTTCTATATGATGTGACGATGATTATGGATGTATTTATTTTTCTATTTTCTATGCATTTTGAATGTTAATGATATGCTCATGATTTGCATTATGCCCTTAATGATTTGTGCAATGTATGATGTGAAATGAATGGAATGCAATGACTTCTTAAAATACTTAGAATAAAAAATCTATATTATTCCTCATAATTTAAGATGATGATAATGTGGTATGATCTATATGATATGATATGCAATTATGCTGATGAGCTTATGGATGCAGGGCAGATGCATTAACAATGTTCTAATTAACTGTCATGATACCATGTTAGTATGGAAAGAAGATATAAGAAAATAAATCCAATAAAGTCATTGAGATGATGATGATTTGATTACCAAGAGTTAGTATTTTCAAAGGTCCAATTACTTTATGCTTGATAATACACATAGGTATGATGCATCAAGGTATAAAGAACCAGGATGGCGTTGTACCTACTGTGATGGAATTTGACTCGATGATCAAATAGGAATATTTTGGTTCACACTTAGCTTACAAAACCTTGTTCAGGATGTAGTTTGGATATTCTAAACATCTCGGGCCAAAACATAGAAAGGAAAGCATTCCTATGTGGTCAACAAGATACCTAAAACACCTTTCCTACAAACCAAAAAAAGCACGCATGACTAAGTTATTTTACAAGAGTATCCAACAAGCACAAAAGATAAAAAATATAATGATCATTACCCCATTCCTTTCTCTCTAAACCTATTTTTTGCTTAGGCATCATCAAGAGGTCCTTGGAATGAGCACAAAATAAGATAAGTCAAAAAGACCAAGGAAAAAGTAAACAAACAAGCTAATGTTCTTCATACCGCTAGCCAAGGATAAACTACTGTGAGATACCTGATGCTTATGTCCATCATGGGAAGGATACATCCTAGGACATGTTGTGATCTGGGTTTTGGTGAGACTGATTGGGTGATAAGCTATTGATACTTCGAGTTGATCAACTTGCTTGCTTACTGACCTAGACTTGAGACTTTACATTAGGGTGTTTACTTTGGAACTTGCTAGACTTAATTCTAACTGAACCATCAAAGGATGAAGGTGATGATTGATCTATTAGGAATGAGATGATCGCGGGTGAAAGAGAGATGAGATAGATGCACCATTTTGGGTTTTTCAAATGTTTTGAGGCTGTTTTGATTTTCAGAATTTTTTTTTTTTTTTGGAATTTTGATATGTTTTTATAAATATTTTTGGTATTTTCATGATTTATGATGAAGAGACTAACTTAAAGACCCATCCTAGGTGTCTCAGAAGCTGATCCATATATTATCTTTGCTTATGTTATATACATAGAGACCTCATAGTTTGACTGACGATAGACTTGACTCAATGATGAGAAATATGGGCAAACAGATTGCCAGATTATGACGGAAGCCTAAAGGATTGACCTAGGGTGTCTTGAGGGATGATCCAAGATCAAAATTTCCTACGTTCAAGCTCAGAGATGATGTAGTTTGGACTAAAGATGTTAATTTTGATTTTTCATATTTTTGACATGTTTTGGATTTTGATTTTCTGAATGTGTTTGGATTTTGATGGATTTTTTTATGTTAAGGAAGGTCACAAGAATATACATGAATTTGATCTAGTGTAGGTACAGGAACATTCCCCAAGCATGATGCGATAGAATACTTTGATATAGGTAGGACAAACTGACCTTATGAATATGCCAAGTAGTACTAAAGTGGAATATGATACAAGCACAAGATCAAGCTATGGTACAAATGTGAATGGATGATGAAAGGATGGATGGAATGTATTGGATAAGTGAGTGTGATAAATAGGTTGTGAAGATCGTGGTGGATGTACAGTGCTTTATTTATGCTTGGAACTTGTTTTCTAGGTTTTCACCAAGGTACTTGCCCAAAGCGCCACCAAAGTGGTTTTCACTAGAGGACAATTTTTTTTCTTTATTGTTTTCAATCCTTTTTCTGAATTTTTTTTTTTGTGTATTTGAATTTTTTGTTGTCACCAATACACTTTTTTACCAAGTTTTCATCAGGGTGACCATTTTTTCAGGACATTTTTCTATTATTTGTATTTTTTGGTTTTATACCTTGCAAGTTTTTAGGCATAAAACTTTTTGAGATGACAGTTGTTCAGGGGCTCCTGCAGAGGCTCGCTCTCTAGTGTTGCTATGCCCCTGATGTATAGCTTGTTGTAATGATGAAAATTCCCAACCATTTGGGCTCAAATTTTCCTTTGCTTTTTGTATTTGGCATGTTCTTCTAATTTTCTTTTAGCACAAGTTTTCCAGCTTGGAAGGTGTGTCTCCTGATCTTCTTGTTGTAGCTAGACTTTAGGCGGTTCTGATAAACTTCTAGATGGTTGGGGGAATCCATGCACCTTTCATCTAATAAATCCAACTCATTTAACCTTGAAACCTGATATTCCTCATCTATAATGAGGTTTTACAGTGATATCCTTAATGATGGGATCTTGATCTTGATTGAGAGGATGGCTTCTGATCCATAGACCAGGGAGAATGGGTTGGTGCCTATTGGCATGTGGATGCTGGTGTGGTAGGCCCATAAGGAAAGATTTAGCTACAAATGCCAGTCACGACCAAAGTCATTGACTATTTTATTAAGGATTTTCAAGATATTTTTATTAGTGGCTTCTGCTTGGCCATTGCCTTGGGGATAGTACGGAGTGGAAAAGCGATGCTAGATTTTGAATTTGTGGCATAGATCATGGACATCCTGATTCTTGAAAGGTGTCCCATTATCAAAGATAATGGATTGAGGGACACTGTATCGTAAAATGAGATAGTTCAGGATGAACTTAGATATCTGCTTTCCGGTGATGTAGGTCATGGGAATTACTTTGACTCACTTGGTAAAGTACTCTATGGCAGTGATGAAGTTTTTTCCATTGGATGAGGTGGGTGTGATTTTTCCTATAAGATCGAGCCCCCACTATGAAAAGGGCCAAGGTGTAACAATAGGATGAAGCTCTTGAGCTGGTGCATGAATAAGGTCTCCATGCTGCTGGCACTGTAAACACTTTTAGAGAAAGTTGTGTGCCTTTCTTTCCATTGTTGGCCAATAGTACCCAGTTCTCAGCAAATTCTTAGCCAAGGTCATACCACTTGACTGTGAACCGCAAGTGCCATTGTGAACCTCAGTCAGAGTAGTCAGGGCTTCCTTAGGATTTAAGCAATGTAATAGGGTTCTATCAATGCTCCTACGATAGAGGATTTGTCCTAGGATGAGAAAATGTAAGGACCTTTTGACAAAGGCTCGTTTAAGGTTTGGGGTTATGTCAGCTGGGAGGACTCCTATTTTTAAGTAGGTGTAGATTTCATGATACCAGAGATCACTAGGACCAATGATTTCACACACATATTTTGACTCTGGTACCTTGAATTCTAGTACAAGAAGTTGCTCTACCAAGACTATGTTTTGGGACATTGTGAGGGATATCCAGTAAGGATCCAATTGTTGCCATGACATCAACTGCTCTATTGTTAGCCCTTGGTATCTTCTCAAAGGTGATATCGATGAATGAATATTTGAGGCTTTCTACTAAATTCTTGTATGGTGTCAAGTTATCATCCTTATTTTGGTATTTTCCATTGACTTGGTTGATAATAAGCTGTGAATCCCCATAAACCTTTAGTGCCATGACCCACCACTGTGTTGCAATATTGAGACCTATGGTTAAAGCCTTGTACTCCATAATGTTGTTAGTGTAGGGGAATGCCAATTTATAGGATCTAGGTATACAATTCCACATGTGGGGTGATGAAGAAAACATCGGATCTTGATCCATGTTGTGTATATGAGCCATCGAAGTAGAGTTTCCAATGATCGGCTATGCTGAGATTAAAGATGGATTCATATGGAAACTCTGATATGAGTGGATTTTATGAATAGATTGGAGCCTCAACTAGTTGGTCTGCAATCACCTACCCCTTGATAGCCTCATGCTCTACATATTCAATTTCATGTTCTATCAATATCATGACCCACTTGGTTGTTCATCCTGTGAGAGTGGCCTTAGAGAGGAGATACTTTAGTGGATCTATCTTTACAATCAACTTTGTTTGATGAGCCAACATTTAATGTCTGAATTTTTGGGCTGCAAACACAATTACTTGGAAATATTTTTCTATTGGTGTGTAATTAAGCCCATGCCCTACCATTGTCTTGCTGATGTAGTATATTTCTCTTTCTCTCCAATTTTCATCATATTGAGTTGGTAAAGCACCGAGAGCTGCCATGGGTGCTGAAATGTACAGGATTAATGGCTTTCCTAGGATTGGTGGCATCAAAACTAGTGGCATGAGTAGATATTCTTTGATTTTACTAAATACTTGATCACACTTGTCATCCCACTTGTATGCTACTCCCTTGTGGAGTAGATGAGAATATGAGATTTGTTTATCCACCAGTTGTGTTATGAATATGTGGATGGATTGGAGCCTTCCATGTAGTCCTCTGAGCTATTTTAGTGTCCTGGGTGTTTCCATGTCGAGAATCGATCTGACCTTGGCAGGATCTAGTTATATTCCTCTCATTGATACTATATATCCCAAGAGTTTTCCTGATTGCACACCAAAAATGAATTTCTTGGGGTTAAGTCTAACCTTGTATTTCTCCAGTTTGTCAAAGATGGTGCTTAGAGCTGCTATATGATCCTGTCTTTTCCTTGACTTGGCCAATATATCATCCAAATAATCTTCCACAATTTTTTGAATCATGTCATGAAATGCTAGTGTCATGGCCCTTTGATACATTGCTCCCACATTCTTTAGCCCAAATTGCATTATGTTCTAGTAGTAGGTGCCCCATGGACAAGTAAACATTATCTTATGTTGGTCTTCCCTTGCTATCATAATCTGGTTGTACCCTGAGAATCCATCCATCAGTGATAGAATATTTTGTCTTGCCATCATGTCTACTATCATATCAATGTTGGGTAGTGGAAAGTCATCCTTAGGATATGCTTTGTTTAGGTCTCTAAAATTTGTGCAGATATGGATGCCCCCATTTGGCTTTGAAACTAGTACAAGATTGGACACCCATTCTAGATAATCAATTGGGCATATAAAACTAGCATACAAGAGTTTTTATAATTCTACCTTAACTAGCAAGGCTATCTGAGGGTGCATCTTTCTCAATTTTTGTCTCACTGGCTTTGCCCCTAGGTAGACAGCTAAATGATGAACCACAACTTCTGGATCAAGACCCAGCATGTCGACATAGGTCCATGCAAAGTTCACCTTTCTTTCTCTTAGAAATGCAGCCAAAAAATCTTGTTCTTTTGTCAAAAGTGATTCAACATAGAAGGTGATGTGTGGTGTTGCTTCTATTCCCAGATTGACAGGATTGCACCATTCTACCAAGACTATTGATGTCTCTTGATGAAGTGAAGTTGGGGGGGAGATTAAATATTTCATCCTATGACACCTCAAAGAGGTTTTCACTATTGGATGTGTCCTTTATTTTTACTATTCTATGGTTAGAGAGTGCCATAGTGTGGTTTTCACTCAATGGCCCTGAGCTTATTCTCATTCTTTTTCTTTTGTGACTGAAGGACTCAATCATCTCCCCATAATAAGCTTGTGTGTCCAGTTTGATGTTGAATCCAACTTTATGATCTCCATATGGTATTGTATCCCTTATTCCCATGAATTTTGAGAGTGCCTCATCATTTTTTAATGTGTCTAGAACCGGTGGTCCTCATTGGGCATAGTCGATGAGTTGAGGGTAAACTAAGTTTATCTTGTGGGGCTCGTGGTCTGAGTCAAAATATGATGTACTAATCATGAGTAAGGATGAGTCCTCAAAAAGCATGGGAATGCCTATTATGGTATCTTGATCATCACTACTACTATAGAGCTCGGTTATGTCAAAGGTGAAATAATCTAGGGGCATACTTGTTGATATGGGTAGTTGAAGGGCAGTTATCGATAATTGAGGAGGAGACCTGACTTCTCTACTAGGGGTGCCTCTACCACGTACGGTTATACTCAGAGGGGTACATCCAAGGCCAATATTTCTCCTTCATCTTTCTACAATGATGCACTCTAGTCTTCCATCACTATTCCTTCCAAGGCTTTCATTTCTGTTGTAGCCCATACTAAGCATCATTTGCAGTCCTCTACTAGCTTCATCCATGGGTAGGGTGGGTGTGGGTCTTTCATCTTGGTATAGTGTTCTTTAAATGTCTCTTCCGTCCACATTTTCCTGACTTAGATCCCCCCAACAACAAAATCTAGAAGGGTCTACCCTAAAAGTGTAGGCATGTGTTTCAATTGATTGAGGTTATCCATGTGACCTAGGAGATTGAGGTAACTCTCCTACAACAAAATAATGTTTTCTCATTCTATAATCTCCACACCAATTATCTTGGATCATGAGCTTGATGTCAGATATATCGGGGATGGAAGGTGTCTTTGTCACAGAAGTGGAGGTGATAGATGGATCCACATAGAGAGTGGAGGGGCGTTCATCATTATTTGGTACTTGGGGAACTTTGTAAAACTTGGCTTCCAAGTCTTTGCAATAGGAAAATGGCTCTGGATCACCATGTATTGTGACCTCCTCATCCTGGTATGAAAATTATACACATTGATGAAATGTTGAGGTGACCACCTTCATTCCATGGATCCATAGGCATCCTAGGAGGATGTTATATGGAAAATCAAGGTCGAGGACCTGACATATGGTTTCCATAGTAGCTGGCCCTACTTGCATTGGGATCTTAATAGTGCCTTGAGATATTCTTTCCTAGTCATCATATGCTCTGATGGTAGTGCATTTTTTTTTGTTGATAGAGTCTTCTAAGATTCCCAAGTTCTTTATAATTTTAAGCGAGAAAATATTGAGGCCTCTTCCTCCATCCACCAAGACCATTTTGACCTTTTTCTTATGAACCATGACTTGAAGGTAAAGTGCATGGTTGTGAGATGGTTGGGTGGGGGAGTCTTGGTCAAAGAAAGTAAGGATATTTGGTGTGACAATGTTACCAACCATAGCCTAGAATTTTTATGTATCAAGGTTAGCAAATATAGTGGATGCAACTAGTGCTTCATCGAGGATCTTCCTATGGGCAGCAAAATTTTTTAGTAACTCCATGATGGAGATCTGAGTGGGGGTTATTTTTAGCTGGTCAATGATATTATAATCATAAGGAATGACTTTTGTATTTGATATGGGGGTCTTAGATGGTTGTGATGCCCCTATAATAGTAACCTTGCCACCATGTGTGGTAACTCCACAATTAGCATTGGCTCCTTTGATGCTAATGATAGTGACCATTTCATCTATGCATACGATGACACCTTCGTATACAAGGTTTGCACCGGCATACTTTTGTTTCCCTTTATTGTTCCCTTGGTTATTTCCTTGGTTGTTTCCTTGATTATTTCCCCGATTGTGATTGGGCATTGGATTCGTGTATATTTTGAGATCTTGATTGTTGGCAGGTTGCTTGACATTTATGATTTTGTCCTCAATGAGATCTTGGATGATTTTTTTCAATCTCATGCAATTAGCAGTTGTATGCCCTTTGATTTTATGAAAATCAAAAAGGATATTTCCTTTGTACCATGGTGGTTTTTTCATGGGTTATGTATATTGCTGTGAATTGGAAATTTTGATTCGATTGGCTCCCCAAGGGTTGTGAACTTCTGCTTGGGAGGATACTTGTTTCAAGGAGGTGGTCTTCCTTGATTGATCATATTATTGATTTGGTTGTTTAGAGGTGGTTGTTGTTGTGCTACCATATTGGTTTGCACATTTTTGTAGTTGTGATTATGTGGTTGATGATGGGTTTGAATATTTTTCTTGGGAGCGCTGACGAAAACCTTAGCATCGACCACTCCATTGTTTGTGACATTTTTGTTCCTTGACCATGTGCAAGGTTTATCATTATAAATGGTGGATGGATGATTATCCTGTTGTGTAGGAAAAGAAGATGCATCCCGTCGCATAGTAAGGGCTCTTTCGATATTGAGCACTTTCTAGATCAATTGATCATATGTTGTAATGCATTTCATTTTTAAATAGAATGACAAGTTTTTGTCTAGGTTGGCTATGATTGTGCAAACTTTTTGCTCTTTTGGCATGGTCCACTTGCTCTGATTGGCCTTGGATCACCATCTTTGCAAGAAGGAGGTGAATAGTTCTCATTTTCTTTGTTTCAACATTGATAGTTCCTCTAGACTAACATCCATACCCATGTTGAATGCATAATTTTTGATAAATGCATCCACAATTTACTGGAATGTTTTGATGCCTGTGGGTAGGTGAGAGAACCATTCCATGGTAGGACCAATTAGAATCCAAGGGAATAGTCGCATTAGATAAGTTTCATCATATGCAACTTCCATGCAATGCACTTGAAAATCCCTGACATGATTTTCAAGGTTTCCCATCCCATTATACTTATCAAATTTGGGGATTTCAAATCCCTTTGGGAATGGTATCATTGTAAGACTTCTATCAGAACCAAAGGGGCACAAATTGCTTGACGGTCTAGTTTTTTTTCCTGACTGATCTATGCTGCAACATCATTTTGTGGATCAGGAGGTGGGATGAATGCATTTTGAGGCATTCATTGTGTCTGATTGATGGGTGGGGTATTGATGGGGGTTTGTTGCAATCTCTATTGTGCTTTTGAGGCCTGCTGTTATGCCTGCATTTTTTCCAACAATGCTTGTTGTTGGTTCTATTGTTGTTGTTCCAACAAAGCTTGTTGTTGGTCCTACTGTTGTTGTTCCCATGAAGCTTGTTGTTGGTCTAGATGTTGTTGCACCAATAAAGCTTGTTGTTGGTCTAGTTTTTGTTGCACCAACAAAGCTTTTTGTTGGTCTAGCTATTGTTGCATCAACAAAGCTTGTTGTTTAGCTTGTTGCTATGCTTGAAAGTCTTGTAGGGCTTGTTGGTATGATTTTTGGTGGATTTCTTATAGCTGTGCACAGTAATGTTCTTTCACTTGTTGAGCCTATTGTTTGGCTTGAGCCTGATCCTACACTTGTTGGGATGCTTGTGATGCTTGTGCAGCTTGTGTGGCTTATGCAGCTTGTGCAACATGTGTGGATTTTTGTATGGCTAACTACATTTGCGCTTGTTGAGTAGCTAGCAATGTTGCTTGTAGATTTTGTTGAAGTACCCTTTAGTGAGTTTCTTTTTGAACTGCCTAAATCATGGTGATGAATGAGTTAGTCATGTTGACTTTTGGTGGAATCAGTGGTGGATTGGGAATGGTGTTAACCATTGTGATGATCATAACGGTTTTGTTGGTGATTGGGATTTGAGTTGTGGATGGTACGATCGAGATACTTGGTCTCTAAGGAACCGTGATTTGAGAGATTTGGGGAATGGTGGATGTGTTGACCATTCCAGTGGATTGAATGGTTTCCATCGGTTGTTGTGATATTGATGGAAAAAGGAGGGGGTTTGGTGTGATGCTTAGATTGCCTTGGTTTGGTAGATTGGTGATGGGTAGGGGGGAAGACCCAACCCAAGAGGTGATACAGATGTGAGTGATAATGGAGGGAATGGTGGTGTGTTCCCTTGAAAAAGTGATGATGAAGAAGGATCAATGACTCCCTCTATCCTAAATAACCCACCCTCTCCTTGCAAAATCATTGGGAGAGAAGTGTTTACATTCAGTGGATAGATTGAAATTGCATGAAATGAGGATGAGTCCACATGATTATGGAAAGTAAGTGGAACATATGGGTGTAATGAATTTATCTGGTGTGGTGTTGATGTTTATCTCTCTATTGTTTACAAGGCAATGCTTTTGTAATTCGTGAAACATGGCGCTTCCCTTGTTAACAACTGGCGGGGTTGAAGCGATAGTTGATATGACTTGGGGAATATCTTGAGTGATGTTTGAGAGTAATATTGGAGGTATTCTCACAAGAGGCCTTTCTATATTGATACTCATGTCAACATTAGAAGGGATTTTGGCCCCTTTTAACACATGTATATATAGAGAGGGGTTAATTTTCAACATGGTGTTGATGATTCTATGATTCTCAGGATTTTGAACCATTTTAGATATTTCCTCTTGCGTCATTCCCAAGTCATCGTTGGTGATTTCCTCTATATGACCCTCCTCTAGAGGGTTTTGGGATGGTAGAGAGGATCTTTTTGGAGGGTTGCTTGATTCCACTAGATTCTTCTTGGGGGTTGTTTGACTTAGGTAACTTGAAGTTGATGTTTATTTAGTGATTTCCATGTTCTTCTTGTATTGGGATCTTGTTTGAACCATAAAATAGATCATTTGATCTTGATCTTTAAGCACAAAAGAGAAGAACTGGGAAAGTCTAAGGATCAAAAGTGATGATGGGGATGAAATATGGATGATGTGGGTGAGTGAAACTCTTGAAGAACCGTGGGGGGAGGAGATGCTAAACCATTTAGGGCTTGAATTGATTTGATTTTGATAGTTTGACTAGGTGTGTTGAGCCAAACAAGATGATGATAAACTTGTAAACCCTAGGAAGTTGTGTTATCCTAGAGAAAACTCATTCGAGTGGATGATTTGACTAAGTGTGTTAAGCCAAATGAAGTGATTTCAACTTGTCAACCTTAGGAAGTTGTGTTATCCTAGAGGTAGATTTTCTCAAGAGGGTTGCTAATTTGACTAGGTGTATTAAGTCAAACAAGGTGATGATGATTTTTCCTATAGGTTTAGCATGAATGATGTTTCAAAGATATCAAGATTTTGTTGGTGAAATGGAATTTGATTTTGATGATTGAGGGATGGATGAGAGTGACCAATTTTGATCCTAAAATTGACCTAGACAAGACTCTTTCTTTTAAGACCTTGGTTTTGAAGAACATGCCATACTTCTAAGTGAGAAAAGAAAACCTTTGGAAAAGAGTTGGATTTTGTTGATAATGGAACTCATACAAGGTTGGGTTGTTCTTTGAGGCCTTCTTTTATCAAATTTTTTTTTATGATTTCAAACTAAATGTCTATGCCTCAATTCCTTTTCATTCCATAATGTCCCTTATGTGAAAATAAAGGTTTTAAGAGCATATTTTCTTAGGTTGAATTTAGTGAAAACAAATGATGATTAAACCCAAGCACTTAGAAACCTCTAAGGATATAATCCCTAGGGAAAGCAAGAGCACTTAGATTCATCAAAGGATATTTGTTTCCTCCAAATGGTTTGAAATTTGTAGCTCTTTGTGAATGTTTGTTTTAAAATGTTTTGAGGACCAAGCAATGTATTTTTTTGATTCCAAGCACATGTACAACCATAGGATGAAGAGACAATATTTTTTTGGGTTCTCACTTGGATAAATCTAGCTACGTATATTCAATACGGATGATTATATGCTTGACCAAAAAGGCTCCCCATTACAACACACTCTCTTCTCGGGTCAATCAAGCATCAATACCCATGAATCTCCCATGGCATAATTTTCATCTCTACAATAGAACCCCATGTATACATAGGGCGGCTTCAAAGGAAATGACCTTTTGCACCAACAAAATAGTTAAGTATTTGGACTTTGCAAAACAAGGGTTTTAATTCAGACTTTCTATTCATAGGAGTTGACCCATGCAGTGAGAGACCATTGTTTCCCTTCTTGTCAGAGCCAATCGCATGATACTGGCTTTTGTTCCAGTACCCATTTTTATATCCCGATTGGAAATACACTTGTCCTTTGTGTGATATTGGTTGGGTCATTCCCTTGGGTGAGTAATTTTTACCACAAGGCAAGCCCGCTAAGATAAACAAAAGTGAGCAAACATATTCATAGTTCAATCAAACTTTGTTTAGAAACAAAAGGACAACACACACAATAATCTTACTCACACTCACAAGATGTTTTGTTCAATTTTAAACCCAAAATGAAATGTACAAGTAATTTTTTTACTCAACTTAAGATCACCAAAAGAGCTTTTAATTCTCAATATCCTTGTTTGGCATGAGAGAAGTGCATACATCCTTTTGATGATATTATTTTGAGTAAACAATTACAAAACAAAACAACACTTGTTCATTTTAAGACCACAAAGCAAAAGTGAATTCTTTTTAAAGCACTAAATCAAATGTGGAATTTTCCTTGTTCAATTGTTAAACCTTAAACCAAATCTAGTAAATTGTTTCTAAGGTTATTTTTAAGCCTTTTGTTTGCAAACTTTGAAAGAAAATTGGTATTGTTCTTTTTAGAGCCCAAAAGGAAATTTATTGGTCCCTAAAGCATAAAAGATGACAAATTTCTTAAGAGATATTGAGAACTATCTAAGAGTGTTAAACATCACTAGAGTATTTTAAAACACTTGGTATAGGATAAAAATGATGTCATATTGTAGCCCTCCATTTTTCTTTCCTCCTTGCCCTAACATGCAAAATGATTAAAAATAGAAAATATAGAGACAACAAATAAGTTAATGACTCAAAAAGCTGAAAAAATTGGCACATGTTAAAAAAAATCAAATTTGAACTTTTTACTATCATCCAGCAGTGCAATAAGAAAATGCAACATAGTTTAGAAACCCAATGGCACAATATAGCGTCGCATGTTGACTGAGTGCGGCGCTTTGCAACAAACAAAGAGCGCAAAGGCAATGCTATATTGGAATGCGACATAGTTTGGAGTGGGACATAGTTTGAAAATTTGAAAATTTTGGGTAGGAATGCAAGTGCAGCGAAGTTTGAGGTTGAAGCAGTGCAATATAGCACCATTGGACTGGTAGCGGTGCAATATGGCACCACCGGTCTGTAAGTGGTGCAATTTCCTACAAGCACAAAAATATCAAAAACCATGGAATTTTGGAAAAACCTGATGAATTTCTCCAACTCATCCCTCCTTCTAGTGCCAAAATGTGAACCCCAATCCTATACCTACACAAATACAAGAAGCAAACACATTAGTAAGCTTATATGCAAGATAAAACAAGGATTCCCCATGAAATACATCTACAATGCTTAATAATAGGAAAAATAAAGAACAAACACAAAAGATAAATTAAATCCTAATTAAGCATGCAAACTCTTGATCCCATGGGGGAATTGGTGCCAATTGGTGTGTCTAAATTAGCCCTTTCCCAACTCATTTTTTGCAATTTTGATTATTTGATGAGTGATCCACCTTGATGAAGATTCAATCAAGCTCCATGATGAAAATAATGCATAACCTAGCTAAGAAGTTGATGAAATAGATGAAACTAGATATGCTTGAGGATGAAGTTGAGTATAGTAAGTTTACTCAAATTGTGGATGGTAGAATGAGAGGAAGAGTCTCTCATTTATATATTTCCAAATTGGAAGAAAGAGTGAAATTGAGAAATATGGGATCATTCAACATCCAATGGCCAAGTGCCACTTGTCAAGATGTGAATGGTTGAAGGTTGTGAACATTTTGGTCAATGTGTATGATAAATTCCATTAGGTGGAATTTGAAATTGAGGAAATGACATGTGAGAGGGAAAAAAGAATGAAATAAATGCCACTTGGCTCAATGCACAAGGACATGTAAGAGGAGTGAATGCTTTTCTAGAAGGATAAATCCACTTGGATTTTGAATTCAAATTTGAAAGAATATTCCTCCTTTATTCCATGTTGAGAGAAAATAGGCAATTTAATAAATCAAAGTAATTGATTTATTGTGCAAGTTGCATTCTCTAGAGGATGTGACATGGATTAAGATTAAATTAATCAAACTTTGATTAATTTAATGAATAATTTAGGAGATGTGACAATTTAGACTTAAATTTGATTTAAATCATAATTGAGAGGAAATGTTTAATTAAATAAATATTTTGATTTATGTAACCAAAGGGGATAATGTTAGATTAAATCAAATAATGTTTAATTTATTCAATTTAATTAGAGGACTTTAGGGATTTAATGAATTATTTAATTAAAGATGAATTGAGGATTAATTAAATTAAACTAATTAATTTAAATAACAAGGGAGAAAGACCTAATTTGATAAATAGTGATTTATCTAATTAAGAGATGAAAAAGTGATGATAAACTGAGAGTATGATTTAGGACGAAGCGATGTTAGTAATCAGGATCAAGTGTGTCGGTATATTTTCCATGTCTATAGAAAGATTATCAACAACCAAGTTTCCTTCATGATAGATATGAAAAATCTCATATTTTTTAAGGTTATTAATAAGGCCTTTGCTATCCCTTATAATTTAAACTAAATTCTAGCTTGGGGTGGAAACCCCAGTTAAGGCATATAAAATTAGTTTAGAACCCCCTTTATTAAATGTAGTCATTGGATACCAAGTTCAAGAGACAACTTAATCCCCGAAAAATATGCAAGGGCTTTAACTTTATTAATAGATTTAAGATCTAATTTTCTTACACAGGTAGCAATCACCTTCCTATTGTGAGACCTCAACATTCCTCCACAATTAGCAAGGCCATGTTTTCCCATAAAAGCCTCATTTAAGTTTAATTTGACTCAGCCTAGGGGTTGAGGTTTCCAATAGGTGTTAGCATGACTCAACATCTTAGAGATAAATTTTAGACCTATCAATTTTTAATTCATATTATTTTCAATGTGAATTTTAGTAAGGAATAGGAAGAACTATACCTTATTTATTTAATAATTTAGAAAATTTTCCATAGGAATCTTAGTGAAGGAGAAGAAAATCTCCTTGATATTAACTTTTTTTTACTTGAAAATTTGGTTGTCTCATTCCTTCCAAATACCCCATACAAGGTGATATGAGACCTATTTCATAAATTCTTTGAATATTGGAAGCATAAATGGGGGATACCATCCCTCAATGAATCTCTCTATATAATGGTTTAGTACCCAAAATATGTTGAATTTAATGAAAAGAAAATTACCATATAGCTCTTAATAAGCCACAATAGAATAAGACATGGAAAATAATTTTATCACTTCATAAACATAATAAACATCTATTAGATAGTTTAAAAACTCTCTTTTTCAAAGTGTCCCAGGCGAGGAATTTGTTATGAGAAGATATCTACCAAAATAAATTAACTTTAGGGATGAGGTTTTGAATCCAAAATTTTCACCAAAATAAATCCCTAATAAGGGTCTCCAACAATATACTATCATAAGACTTAATAGAGGTTAAACCTTTGTTTTTTATAGAACAAACAATTTTATCTTCAAGGAGGAAGATTAGGGTCCTAATCTTTGAGACACTTATTTGATGGAAATGTGCAATGTATCTCAAGTGATCCTTGTTGGAGAATAAATCAACGAGTTTCTTATATTTGAACAAACTCCCAATTCTATAGAAATAATTCTTGACATAAATACCAAAGAAATTGATGGGAATATTATGTAGACCACTAAATGACTATTTTGATACATGAGGTTAGGGTTCTTACCCTTTTTGAACCCAAAAATATTTTTTCCTTTCATCACCAGCCTTCTAGACTATCTCTATTTAGATTAGACACCTATATTTATGCATATTTTCCAAATAATAGACCCTTTAGGAATAATAGGAGAAGAGATCATAGTGTCTATAAACTTGTTAAGCAAGTACTTTGAACTCATTATGGAACACCACTCCTTGATATCCTTCAAGAAACCCTACCAACCCTCGTTGATAAGGACTAAAAGTCTATATTATCCTAATTTCTTACCCTCGATGAGATTTGGGGTACAAATTTTTCCTAATTAACCAAGGCCAACCTCTTTTTCTCTCTTCAACCCTATACTTGAGAAATCTCTTCTAGATTTTTTTCTCCTTTTTCCATATATTTAGGCATTTTGAATAAGAAGCTGAAGTAAATAGGAATTCCTTGAAGATAAGCCTTAATTAATTTAAGTTTACGGTTATTACTCAAGATTTTATCCTTCCACCTTGCAATTTTTTCTAAACCCTTTAAATGACCAAGTTCTAATAATTTTGGGAAATTCTCTTGATAGTAAGTGGGAGCCCCAAATAGGTAGGCATGAGTTGGGCATAACTATAACCTAGAACAACCTTTACTTTCTATTGTAATTACCCTATGTAAAATAATTAAAGTTGAATATTCTCATAACTAATAATTTAACCCAAAATAATGGCATAATTAGCCAAACATTTCTTCAAAATTTTGTCTTCCACAATAAAGGCCACTCAAAGAGAATTGTGTCATCAAAAAAATTTGAATGATAGAAGGTTGAACAAAGGAAGTAGCTTTAATAATTGTTAGGTTTCTTAATAAAACCATTAAACTAATGCATTTTCCAATTAACTCCTCGAAGATTATTAAGATGTAAGTGGATAAAGGGTTCCCTTGTTTAATCCCTCTACAAGATTTGAAGAAACCTCTAGGAGTAAAATTGAAAAGAACCAAGAAATTTTGGATACTAATACACTCCCCAATTAGGTTGACAATTTTACCTTGAAATCCAAATGTGTGTAGAACTTTTGAGCAAGAAATCCTAAGAGGACCTATCAATTTTTTTGGAGATGATGTGTCTAATAATCATACATTACACATGGATTTTATATATAGAATGGACCAATTCATGAGTGATCATAGTTGCATCCCAAACTTCTCTCCTTGTCATGAATAATTTTTGGTTATTTGAGATTATCTTGGCAAGTAGATGTTATAATGTATTGACAACAATTTTGTAGAATACATTATATATAGTATTACATAGGCTGATGGAACAAAAAATTGAAATTGTGAGAAGATCCATCTTCTTGGGGACAAGAAAAATGAAGGTGTTATTGAGCTACTTCAAAAATTTCTCTATAGAAAAGAAGTCTTATTGTGCCTTCACACTCATGCCCCATTTTGTCCTTGGAAAAATGGGGGGAGCCCTCCTCTCTTTTTTTTGTGTGTTGTTGTTTTCCTTTCATCTTTCTTTCTTTTTTCCTTCATTTTATTTTCCTTTCCTTGTTTTCCTTTCTTCCATGTGCCTTGTTAGGTTTTGCAGATATTTTTAGTGTTTAACTATCGGCTACATTAGGCTCGATCCTTGAACCTTCATTGTTCATCAAGTGTTTTTGTTTTTCCACCCTTTTAGGTATCGATTGTTGAGTATTTAGTTTACCAAATGCCTAACCCACGATTCCTAATGGAAAAGTCTTGTGTCACACGCACATCATGTCAGTCATTTCAAATCATTGCAGTGACACAAGTTCTTACTACCTCAGTTAATGAAGTTAACGCAGCATTAATTGATGAATTTAGAGGGTTTATTAGGGGAATTTGGTCTGATTTTTATCTTCACTATTACACACTTGAATTTGAGAGCTCTGATACTTAGTGAAAATTCCCCATTGATTTGAACTATCATTTCTTTGAGTTGAAGTGTTTAGTTGGTTTGTGCTCATGGCCACATGCGTTTGTCTATTCATGGTATGTTGTTGTGCATTTGTGGGAGTTTTTTGTGTATTTGTGGGCTTCTTATGTATTCATGATGTGTTGTTATGCATTTGTGGGGTTTTTTTTTGCTCTAGTGGGCTTCTTGTGCATTAATGGTGTTTCAATGTGTTCGTTGGTTTTGTTCTTCATTCTTGTTGTCTTCCTCACACTCATCATCTAGTTCAGTTTTGAATCCTTTTTCTCATTGTGGTTTAAAAACATTGTTGTGCTTGGCTTGTTTGTGGGTTTGTGCACTCATGGTATTTTCTTTTACTTTTTGTCAATTTGAATTTAGGCATGTTTTTGTTTTTTTTCGTTTTCATGTTTTTCCTAATCTTTTTTTTTCTTTTTTGACCCCTTAGATTGAAATTTATTCTAGCACGTTGATGGAGGATGTTTATGAAATCATTGATCAGGGGTCAATCCTCAAGGTTCCCAAGGTTCACCTTCTTCCTACTTTAAATTTTTTAATGAACCTAAGACTTGTCTATTGTCAACTTTCAAGAGTTCCACTTACCTGTTAAACAAAAGATTCAACATGTAGTATGTCAAGGATATGACCACTAATCCTCTACCCCTTTACCAGAATGTCAATGTGGCATTTATGTACTTAAAATGAATAAATAGATCAGAAATTGAAACCTCGACCTTCGAAAGGTCAAGCCTTAAAATTTAGCAAAGATCTTTGAAAACACTTTTGGGTGTTGACCATCAGGAGCACCTCTTATAATATTTAGTATATAGGTGAAAGCATAAGGGGTATTGTTGATCCTTGATCCTCGATAGTCCACATAAATACTTTAAAAAAAAATCAATTTTAAAGAACTCTTATTGGTCATCGATCATTGAGTGTACCTCTTATCAACTTCCTTATTGAGGTAGGAAGTATCACAAAACCCCAATACCCAATATTTAAAATTGTAAATAAGCTTCTACCTTAGTCTAATGGGTAAGTTTGATAACATGACTTGATAACTCCTTTCAAATTTTTTTAACCAATTCAAAGTAATGTTGATAAGGTTTTGGGTCATGTATGTTTCACTTAATACCATAAACCTAAGATATACATTAGGAAGCATCTCCAATGTCTGAATTGTGATAAACCTAAATCTTTCAGGTGTTGCTAGTCAGGCCTATCTCTTTAACACAATAAAACACTACAAATAAATGGTAAATGATGGAACCAAGTATGAACCCTTGAAATATGTTTTGAGTGTCACTAGATAGATATTTTTCTTGAGGAAATTATGTTGTTTAAACAAGAGGTAAAATTGATATCAAAAATCTGATCCCTAAAGGGTCAAAAGGGTAACTTGGATTAATGAATAGGTTAAATCAATAGAAAAGAGGAATAGGTTAGGTATGACACCTAACCCTTGATGGGTAATTTAAAAAAATTGAACTCCTTTATGTAAGAATTCTTTGGTATGAGGTAAGGGGTAGGCCTAAATTCTGATCCCCAAAAATTTGAGTAAAATTTGATCTTCTTCAAAACAATTTATGATTCCACAATAATATATATATATATATGGGCTAATATAACTTATTTTGTAGGGAAAATTTCTTCTAATATATATAAATTTTATCACTTGGTGTGTAAACATGTAGAATATATGCCACCAAAAGATCCAATAGGGATGAAGTACTAGTATAAGGGCTATCATCCACCATCAAATATGATCACCCCATATGCTTACATTGGAGACACTCACCTAGGTCATGTGGACATGGATCACTTCAAGCGTATGATAAACAATGATGAAACTAGAACCTGCATAGCTAGAGATTTGGTAAGTTCAAGATTGGTGGAAGCTATTGATTTTCCTTTAACTACTGAATCTCTAGAGTTGGTATTAATTTGTGCAAACTACTACAATCATAAGACTCGAAAGGTATTGGGAGCATCAGGAGAAGTTGTCTTGGATGTCACTACATAAATGATTGAGAAAATATTTAAGATTCCTTCCCAACCTAAATATGAGGTAGCGGATATGTAAAAGGCCATAAAACACTATGATGAGCATGAGGAAAATAACGTCAATTACATTAATAATAACATATTGGTCAATCTAAGGAAGGTAGTTGTCAGAATTACCAAAGTTGAGCACAAAACTAAGTTTAGGAAGGACATCAAAGATTTGATTGTCCTATTAAGAAAAGTGTTAGTATATCAACATGTAAGAGACTTCTACCCATGGATTGCAAAATTCATCAAAACCATCAATGATGCTAGTAAGAAGAAGATTGATTTGGAAACTCATATAAGTGATGCAATTCATGATCAATTGAGAACTATGCTCAAAACTTCCAAATTTTACATGAATTATTACTTGGTGTATTTGATGGCTTCTCAAGCATCCTTCTTGGGACTTGATAGAGTGGGATCCTTTTAGCTAGGAGAAGTTACAATTTATGATAAATATCCTCAATTAAAGCTAGAGGATAGCTACAATAATTTATATGTTGTTAAGGATAACTTCATTTATTTTGTAATTAGAGGACAAGAGGGAGATTTCTCTAGAAGGATCTCCAACAAAGCAATTAAATATTTGAAAGGAATTATAAACTGGTACATCTAGTTTAAAACCTTTTGTTACATCAAAGTGGTATACTTTCATAATATGCCCTATAAACTCCCCTAGTATCCTTTTGATAAGATGGTTTTATTAGAGATATGTAGAAAAATTATTGAAGTTCACCATCTTATTGTTGGGAAACATAAATATGGATTTAGCTTCCCCATCCAAGTAGGGGTGGATTCTTGTGTGAACATGTAAAATGCTAAGGGAGCTAGTGTAGATATGGAAAAATACAATTTGGTTTTATATAATGATGACAAGACCAGATTTGATCCCATTAGAAAGATTGGGAAAGTAATAAGGTTGTCTTTTTATGAGCCTAAGCTTGTAGAACATTGGGCTAACTATGAGGAATATTTTGAAGTCAAAATGAAAGATTACTATTGGCTAATAGTAAATTTGATCAAACACTATACAAAGGCCCATGTCTTCAAGGAGAAAAAGGATGATGAGAAGGTCTTCGACCTCACCTATGAGGGAGAGGAAGTTTATAATCAACCCATTTTTATGAAGATTAATCAATTAATGAAAATGATGATATCAAAACCATAGAAAAAAAGGGTATAACTCATTCTCTCTGGTGGTTGAAGAGGCCATTCCCTATGATGAAATTTATAGCACCTAAAAAGGAGGCTGAGAAGAAGAAAAAAAGGAGAAGCTTCATCAACTACAACTACTAGGGAAGGACCATCATCTATTATAGGTATGAAGGAGGGGCCATCCAATATTTCTTCCGTAACCAAGTAAAATACTATGGGTGAGCCTACTAAGGCTGCAGGAAATAAGAGAAAATAAAAGGACCCAATCATCAAGGTTTCGAGTGAAGAGGAGCATGAGGAGAAATATACTCTTGTTCATAAGATAAGAACCAAAGAGGCCATCAAAAGAAAGGGTTACCCAAAGGCAAGCCAAGTAGGCATATTCTTCCACCCCCCTCATGATTCTCCATTTCCTTCACCTCCTCCATCACCAAATAATAAACCTCCATCTCCTCCTCCTATGTCACCAGCTCTTCCTCCCCCTCATGAAGAGAATATTCTTGTCAATACAACATTTGAGGAAGGAGAGATAGAAATAGAACCTCCAATAGAAGAAGAAGCACAAAAGGAACCTCCTATAGAAGATGGTGGACATAAAGAAGAAATTCATATTTAGGTTTGTGTTGAAGAAGCACCCACCGAGGAAAATGTGTAGAAAGAATGTCTAGAGGAGGAGGTTGACCAAATAAAATAAATACAAATGAGGGACAACCTCATGAGGAAGAGGAAGTGCATTACGAGATATTTTTGGGAGAGGAAGAGGTTGCAAAAGAATTAGGTTAGTGGGATGTCAAACAAGAGGATGATGTCAAAGGTTACCACAACATAGAATCCCTCACGTCCCCCAAAAGAGAAACATCCATTGATGATGTGCCACTATGGTTAAATCACACAATCTAAAGAAGGAAATGAACATACATGGAAAGCCCAAAACAAAGCATAATTTTTTTTATCAGAGGCTTTCCAATCTCTAGTTCGTAGTACAAAGATAGCCTAGAGAATATCAACCATCACAAAGGATGAACAAGGGAATAAAACAATAGAGATAGTTGTAGCAATGATTGA
Organism: Sequoiadendron giganteum; assembly: GCA_007115665.2. Lineage (NCBI taxonomy): Eukaryota > Viridiplantae > Streptophyta > Pinopsida > Cupressales > Cupressaceae > Sequoiadendron > Sequoiadendron giganteum. The sequence goes on along the minus strand of CM021108.1, from coordinate 225,466,994 downwards.
TAAATTTGAGTTCAAAGTAACACCTGAAAACTACCTGATTCGACAAGTCGATTTGGGAGTGCAAACTCAAGAAGGAAAGGAAGTATCCAAATTTCTACATCTATAATTTTGAAGAGAATACAAAAGGACGAGAAAACCAAAGAGGAGTTAAAGGCCCAAGTAGCTTAGCTCATTACATGCATAAAAAATTTAATTAGACCTATGGATCTTGCACATCATGAGTCTGCATTGCAGGCTACTCTAAAAGGTCAAGTCAGACATTTTGACCTAGATGGATGGATCCCTATAGCACAATAGTGGAAGGAGGATTTTTTGGCTTTAGCAGATAAAGTGTTAAAGGATATAATAAAGTCTATCACTCAATTAGTGATGAAGATAGTGTTGCTCAAAAATTTGAGTTGAGTATTGATGATGAATTATTGGTTTGAGAATATTACATCCCAATTCTACATCAAATAAATGGAACATCCATGGAAAAACTCCTGAAAGCTACATTAATTGAACAAGAAGAGTAGGATAAGCTCCTAGTATGGGTAAGGACAGTAGAGTTATGGGTGAAAGTTTTGAATAAGTGTAAAAAAAGTTGAACAAGCAATGAATAGAATTCACCAACTAGTAGAATACTTGAGTTGCACATTTTGGGATACACCTGTGGTAGTAAGATACTAAAGTAAAATGGTTGAAGAATTGCAAGGCCATTGCAGGTATAGACACTGAAAAATGTCTTGGTCTGTGAGCACCATTTTTCTATCATCTTGGTCTTTGTCTTTGCATAATTAAATACATTTAATTATTTAATTAATTCATTTTTTTTATTCTTCTATGATCAATTAAATTAATTTGCATCGCTAATATGATTTTCTTCAATAATTAAATAAGTTATTATTTATTTAATTATTTACCTTTCCATGATTCGTCTATAGTCAAATGATTATTATTAATTGTTTGTCTATTCATCAATCTTTTAATTTTTCTATGGTCAAATAAATCTTAAATTATTTGACTATCTTTTGACATTTCTTCCCCATTAAATAATTAATCTAATTTAATTATTTAACTCCATTTCCTTATATTTAATTAAAATGTTGCATAAATTATTTTAATTAAATTCCCACTTTCCTTTTCCTCTAATAAATAATTTAGATAAATTATTTATGCCTCTACTTGGTCAAAGATTTCTCCTCATGAATTAAATGATTTTAATTTTTTAATTTCTCCATTATCTCCCTCAACTATCTCATTTTTCAATCTCAATTATCGATTGAATTTGGTCTCTTCTCAATCTTGACCCTTTATTTTGTAACCTCCCCTTCCTTGTGTTGCATGTCCTCTCATCTGTTGATCTTGGAATCTTTCTAGTAGCTTAATCTTGACTGTCCATTTAAATGGTTGTCTATAAAAGAAGCCTTCCTCCTCCATTATTGGTTTAACAACCACTTATCTCTGGTTTTCATGCTTATTGTTTACAGGTATTTATTGGCAACACAAGAGTAGACAACTGAGAGGGGGGGTGAATCAGTTGTCACAAAATTTTAGACTTATTAAACTTATTAACCTTTATTCTTAGATCTGATTAATAATAGTGAAATCATGAATCAACAACACATTAGAAACACACATAACACCAAGATTTTTCTGTGGAATCCCTGTTAGAGGAAAAACCATGGTGGAGGTTAATCCACAAGTTATACTCTGTCAAAAGTATAAGAAGAATATATGAGGAACACACATACATTTAGACACACCGCCTGGAGCTCACTGCTCAAAGGAAGACTCGTTGTCTTACGTAAAACATTCAGATTAAATCAATCTAAAGAATTTTAACTGAGAAAGTAGCATCTACTAATGCTTGAGTATAGTTTTGGTTAAGCACATGAACACTTCTTCACTTTAATTCACTCTTCTTCACACTCTGCTCTGCCTTTGAATGATCTAAACCTTTTTTGCGCATAGCACTCACACACTTCACATTTCACATACATCTCAAATGAAGAAAAAATAACTTATATATATCCACATCAAGAAATTACATTGCTTCATGTAAGCTCCAACAAAATAATAGAATGAATGCAAACTTTCAGCCCAAAACAATAAAGATTATCAATGCGCATCAACCAAGGTCAGACACAACATAGTAGAGACCCAAAACAATGTTCTCAAACACAAAACACCTTCAAAGATTCTTCCTCGAAGATCCACAACACACTTCAAACACCTTGTCGGCCATGAACATGCAAGATAAAATCTTGGATCATGAGCACAATGATCAATGAGGATGTCCAACATAGATAGAAAATAATCTAGAAACATCCATGAACACCACAGTAGCATACACAACACCTCTGATTATTAGATACACGTTATCTTCTTCCATGAACACCATTTGCAGCAACATAATAGCTGACATAACACAAAAAATTATAACTTTCTCAAATGTTCATGCACACCTTTGAAACTTTCAGAGTAGAAACTAGATAGGCTTGAAAAAAAACCCTTTAATCTGCAACATCTCACTATCAACATACTGAACTTTCTATCATATTGATCTTCATAGATTCACAAACAACCTATAACATGTTTTATTACAATTTCCTCAGTATCCTCAACATATAAAGTCTTAAAGACATTAATGCTAATAGTGTTGACATCAATGACAACCACATATCAACAATGCAACAACGCGACCACAATATGCAACAATCTCCCCCTTCAGAATTGATGGAAACACGTGATGTGAAAAACACACCACCAACACAACTAACTATTCTTCCAACAATGTCCCCTTTACACATTGCTCTTCTTCTCCCTTACTTCTCCGAGAGTTTTTCACATTACTCTTCTCCCCCTTTGACATCGATGGAAAAGGTACACAAGCTCTGAACCACATATCTGAATCATTTGACTACTCCCCCTGAGTAACAACCACCACAACATCAATTTGAATCAAGATATGATTGTGAATGCACAAATAGATGCAAAGACTATGAATCTTAGTTCTAATTAGGAGGGGTAATCACCCCTAACTTCCCTTTGAGATAATAAAAAGTATCCTTGGGAAAAGGCTTAGTAAAGATGTCTACAATTTGTTCCATAGTAGGCACATACTCCATTTTGACTTCCTTGTCAGTCACTTTATCTCTCAAAAAGTGGTACTTGATAGATATATGCTTGGTCTTTGAATTCAACACCAAACTCTTAGAAATTTTTATAGCACTTGAGTTATCCTAGAATATGGCAATAGGTTAAACATACACAACTCTGATATATTTCAACATCTGCTTCATCCACAATACTTAAGTACAATTGTTAGCAGCAACAATATATTATGCCTTTGTAGTAAACAAAGAAATGACATTTTTCTTTTTTCTTAACCATGAAATCAGTTTATTTCCCAAGAAAAGAGTGTCACCACTAGTACTTTTCCTTTTATTCACATCTCCTACCCAATCAATATCAGTAAAGACACTTAAAGTAATATCATCATCATTAGGATACCGTAGGCTAAAATCAACTGTTCCCTTCAAGTATCTGAAAATTCTCTTCATAGCAGTCACATGAGATTCCTTAGGGTCAACTTGAAATATAGCAACAATGCATACAACATTCATGATATCAAGTCTAGTTTGAGTCAAATAAATCAATCCACCAATCATTGATATGTATCTAGTCCATTTTTCCTTCGGAGAATCATCATCTTGTGTCAACTTACATCCAATCACCATGGGTGTACTGACTAGTTTTGAATCTTCCATACCAAAATTCTTTAGTAGTTCTCTCACATACTTGGACCAAGATATAAAGATCCCTTTATCTACTTGATTAATTTGCAATCCCAAAAATAATTTCAACTCTCCAATCATTAACATCTCAAACTCATTTTTCTTCTCATTAGCAAACTTCATGCACAAACCATCATCTCCTCCAAAAATGAGATCAACAAAGACTTTCACAAATAAATATTTATCATTATCAATCTTCAAATATAGATTACTATCAATGGTACCTTTGTTAAATCCAAGCTTCAACAAGTACTTATCCAATCTGGCATACGAAGCTCTAGGGGCTTCCTTGATTCCATATAATTCTTTCTTCAATTGACAAACCATATCTCCCTGATCAGTCAATTGAAATCCATCAGGTTGCTCAATATACACCTCTTCCTATAGTTCACCATTTAGAAATGGTTACTTGACATCCATCTGAGAATTTTTTTAGTTTTTGTAAGAAGCATAAGCAAGAAATAGTCCCACATCTTCAATACTAGCAACAGGAGCAAAAGTTTCTTCAAAGTCAATTCCTTCCATCTAAGAGTATCCTTTACATACCAGTCTTGCTTTTTTTTTTATAACTTCACCTTGTTCATTTAGTTTGTTTCTAAAGATCCATTTAGTTCAAATTACATTTTTGTCTTTAGGTCTAGGAACAAGAATCCATGCATTATTATTCTCAATTTGTTATAGTTCTTCTTTCATTGTGTTGGGCCTTGAGAATTTAAATTCCTGACCTATTAATGTATGAGTCCATCATTACATTAAGCATAAAGTCTCCTCATGTCATTAATTGGCCTATTCTATGTTGTTTGACCCTTCTTGAATTCACTTGCTCCCTTTTGTTTCATTAAAAGATCCCTATCGGCAAAGACATGGTAGAAGTCTTCCCGAGATGTGTTATCATTAACATGTATTGGTTGCAGATAGTCGGCGGGACTTTGCAGAATGTTTCGGCAACTAAAAGACTCATACCGGCATATGTTGGAGCATCGTCATAACATCACACCGAACTTAGTAAGTCTTGCCGACTGGAATATGGAGGGGTCGTTTCGGCCTAACTAATAAGTATCGGCATGAAGTCATAGCGACATCCTTATGTCTTGCCAATTGACTTATATGCAAAATATTTCGATGTGACTTAAAATCTTCGGGGAGAGTCTTGGCGAGGTCACATTTGTTTTGCCGAACTTGATGTAAGGAAATCTTGGGACTGTTGGAAAAGGTATTGGTGTCTTGCTGACTCGAAATATATACCGATGGAGATATGTATCGCTAAGAAAAGGATCCTTCGGCGTAAGCTTCATCGAGGTTCAAATGTTACATCGACAAAGTGGTTTGAGGTAAGTCTCACCGAATGAAAGAAGTCTATGGAGATGTTTTCGGTAAGACATTTGATATCGGTATGAGTCTTCCCGAAGCTTTATTGTCTTGCCGAAAATATAATTTCAGTTATAGTTTTTCGGTGAGACAGTTCAGAGGATATGCCGAAGTGTTAAGTTTTCGGCCAGAACGGTAAAGTTTCTTGGTAACCACAGTGTGAAGGGGATGTATATCGGTGTGAGATGGTGGAATCTATGTGATGTCTCCCTGACTCAGAATGTTATGATGACATGTAAAATGGAGTAGCAGTTGTCATATTTGGAGTCTGAATTTTGATAAGACTATACTTTTGTCTTGACGAAAGGATGTGATAGACGTTGAATATGATTTCGCCCCAGATTTGAAAATCTCTTACCGAAGGGACATCTGATGCGACAGTGCCAGTTTCAAATTGATGTTCGTTCATGTTTCATTAATGGCGCGACGAAATAATACAGTAGGAATTGAATCATTTCTTTTATCCGAAATGATTGCAGAAGAGTTGGTGTGAGAAGCAGAGAACCAGGGCTATTCTCAATTTGAAAAGCTCAAAGTATAAGACTGTAAGTGATTATTTCTTGGCTCTTGTGTTTTCGATTATATAAATTTTAAAAATGGAGTCCTCTGGTTCTGGAAAGGGTAAAGGTAGAAAGCTGGCTGTGACCAACTCATCAAAAGGAAAAAGGCAAAAGGTTGATATAGAACAGGAGGGCGTTGAGAGAAGATTAAATCAGGATCTTATTGACCAACTGCCTGGCTCGGGCCCAAAAGCAAGGAGATCTGCACAGCTTAGGGCTGAGGTAGATAAATTGGATGACAAATGTAAGTTCATAGGTGATGTCTGGACTGCAATTAGGGGTTACGAGCTTTTCAATTTCCATTATCATAGAAGGCACCGTTTTGAACCAGTTTGCAACCCATGGAAATTGAATGTGGGGAAATTGGTATGCCCTAATGTCTTTGTGAATACGGAATTGGTAAAACTTCTTGCTGATAACTATGATCCAAAGCATAAGGCTATATGTGACCCATCCGGAAAGCCACAGATACATGTATCCCGAGAAGCCATAGGTGAAGTTTTCAAGCTAGAAGGGTTTTGTAATGAGGAAATCAATTGTGAAGAGTTGGAGAAAGAATTTTCATGAATGGATACAACATATAAGGGCTAGAGGTTGCCTATTCATAGGATTAAAAAGGGTAACAGTTCAGAACCATTACAAGATTCTGAGGGGCCTCCTTATCATGTAGATTTGTTTGAATCTTATATGAAGTATACATATTTTTCAGTATGTCAAGTATTGGGAATGGATGCCCCAGAGCTCATGTCAATTGTGCCAATGGTTATCATAGCAGACATCCAGTATCACAACTCTAGGCCATTTGATTATGCTTCATATATTTCCAAAGAGCTTGATTCAGGGTTGATAGCCATAAAGAGTGGAGCTTCTATTGTTCATTTAAGGCATTATTCACTACTGATGCACTTAGTGTTGTATTATGGACAAGAGTTGGGAGTATGGCCATCAGAGATGAAGATTTCTCAGGTTGGAAAAGAGGGTGAAGCATTGCCTATTCAATTGTGGACTGCTATTTGGGATAGCAGGTTTGTTAACTCTAGTTTCATTCATTTTGAAGAATATTTTGTGAAAAATTTATACAAATTGTATAGACATCCTTGTAATTACTCATTAACCCCTGAGATTAAGAGGTTTCTTCGGCCAAAGGATTTCAATGGGCCAATTGATCATAATTGGGGTGATTGGTACTGTTTGGAGGGAGCCACAATGATTAGGGTGTATGGGTTTGAGGATACTCCTTTTATTTTACCAAGGACAATTCCAAATAGAATTGCTTATTTGGAGATTGTTAGGCAATTGGACTTTAGTAATGTGATGCTTTTTAGTTCATATGGGAAACAGGCTTTCATGCCTAGCCTAGCACATTATGTTTTGGTGATTTCACTGTGTTAGCAAAGGAAGGATATAATTCAATTCTTGATAAATTGTTGCAATACGATATGAAAAGGGGACC